>JAQZBX010049515.1:0-19904 GCA_029593785.1 Cabassous unicinctus
ATTCCTTGAACTTGCTAACTGCGGTTCAGGTGGTTAAAAAGTGAAGAGCCTTGTCTTAGGAAGTGCACATGGCAGTATGAAGTGTTCAGGAGCAGGATGTATACAACCGATACTCAAGTGTTCAGAAACTGGACTGACAGACAGATGGAAAGGCAGGTAGACGGGTAGATGGACAGATGGCTTGATACATTGCTGAATGGATAACATAATATGGCAAAATGTTAAAACCGGTGGATCTGGGTATCTAGAGGGATAGGGGTATGCTGGAGTTCTCTGTGTGGGCTTTGCATTATTTTTGTAACTGTCCTATAAGTTTGAAAGTATTACAAAATCTAAAGTTAAAATAAAATAGCGGGCATCACACACATACACACCTGCCCTGAGATGGGCTCAGAGTTAAGGCTTCCAGTCCTCCCCATCCTTCTCCAAGAGCAGGTCCCTGTCCCCGTCACAGATGGCATTTCTTGCATCCCCTTCATAGAATGGTGGTTTCTTGTGACCGCCTTCTTTCATAACAGTTTCACTGTGACAATATCTATCGCTGCCTTAGAGTTAGGGTGCAATGCCCTGGGTTCACTCAGTCTCTCCCCTTTTCCTCTCTTTTGTGTGTCTGCTCCAACTGTGCTCTCTGGTGGCGGTGGCAATGCTGGTGTGGTGACTGCTTGGCTTTGGTGTGGGGCCTCCCAGGACAAGGAGAAAGTGAGTGTGCCCTGCTCTCGCCTTCCGCCAGGGCTCTCCCAGACCTGCCCCAGCTCTGGCCAGGTCTTCAGAATCAGGAAAGGACCTTGGAGACCCTGGAAATGTCCTTTTCTAATCTATGGATTGGGAAATGGAAGCAAATTCTAGGCACTAGAGTCAGAGCAGAGACAAGGCTGAAGAAGGGGAGGCTGGGGTCCTGAGAGGCAGTTGGGTGGGCAAAGCCCAGAGACCCAGAGCGTGTGAGGAGCTGGTGTCTGTGTGTTTAGGCTTCTCCTATCTGTGCCTCTGTGTTCCAGGCACCCATGGAGGGGCTGAGACCCTGGGGTTGGGGGAAGCCTGGCAGGGGCCCTGGCAGGCTGGACAGTCCCGGCCACACTAATGCCCTTCTGTCCCCAACGTCAGGCCAGCGAGACCGAGGAGAACGGCTCAGACAACTTCATGCATTCCATGGACCCACAGCTGGAGCGGCAGGTAGAGACCATCCGGAACCTGGTGGACTCGTACATGGCCATTGTCAACAAGACCGTGAGGGACCTCATGCCTAAGACCATCATGCACCTCATGATCAACAATGTGCGTGGGCCACCTCGCGGGGGGCGGGGTCTTCTGTGGTTCTGGGGAGGCGGGCAGCCAGGTTGGTCCGGGGGAGGCACAGACGGGCCCTGTGGGACCAGACCTAGTGAGGGAGGCACGGTCCAGACCAGAGCTGTCCAAAAGAAAGAGAATGTGAGCTTTGTATATAATTTTACATTTCCTAGTAGCCACGTTAAAAGAAGTAAAAAGAAACAAAATTAATTTTAATAATATCTTTTAATTACTCTAAGATATCCAAAATATTGTCATTTCAACCTGTAATTGATATAAAAATTATTGAAATATTTTACTTTTTTTTTTTTTTTAACTGAGTTTTCCAAATCCAATTTGAACACTAAATTTTCACTGGAAATACTTTATCTGTATTTAGATTTTGTGAAATTTCCAGTAGATTCCAAACATACTTTAAAGTTTTACAAGAACTGAATCAGGTATTGGTTATTAAGTTTATACTAAAGTTAAATTTTAATTTAATTTAAATAAATTCTAAAATTTGGTTCCTCAGTCACATTAGCTACACTTCAAACGCTCGATAGTCACACAGCTACTGGCTACCATATTGGACAGTGCAGGTCTAGACCACTGGGGCCAGAACTGTGAGGGACGCGCGAGCCAGCCTGCTGGGGCCAGGTCTGGTGGGGGAGGCATGAGCCAGTGCTTCAAGGCCAGTGTGGTGACGTCTGACAGGAAATGTGGTTGCTATGCAGGCAGCACCTGGGGGCCCCCAACCCTCCACATCCCCACACATCTTTTCATGGCCCCCTCCAAAGCTCCTCTTGGCCCCGCAACCGTCCTTTCCAGGCCCCTGCCCCCCACGTGCCCTCAGCAGTCACTAACGGCACTTCCAGTCGGTCGCCCTACTGGCACACTAGGTAAGGAAGGGGCTGCTGAGATGAAAGCAATGGTCAGGCCCTGTCTAGTGAGAGATTCTGCCACAAAACAATCCAAGGACAGAGACAACGGCAGACACGCATTCCTTTCTCCTTCTGCCTCAGGTTCCCTGTTCTCTTCAGGTTGGTCCCCAGATTCCAGGCGCCTCTCTGCCCTCAACTCACAGCTCAGATATGTCGATGGATCACACCCTATGGCGGCATTCTCAAACTCACTGGGCATTTGTCTCCTGGGGAGCTGGCTAAAATGCTGATTCCTGGGCACCACCCCAGGAGTTCTGATTCAGTAGGTCTTGGGAGGGGCCAGGACTCTGCAACTTTTGAGAATCCCAGACCATGCTTTGGAATACACACCCACAGCACCACCACAACCCATGGCTTAGTGAAAAACCATGGCCCCGGGGAATTGGAACTAAGTTTGAATACTGGCTTTACGACGAATTCCCTGTGTGACTGAGCAAATGAACTACCCTCTCTGTGCCTCTGTTTCCTTATATGTAAAATATGGATAACAAAAGCATCTACTAACATTGTTAAGGAGTAAATGCTTATAAAGTGCATAGCAACACAGTTTCTGGTACACAGTAGGTGCTCAACATATATTTGAATAATAAATAAATGAGACACCGACCTGTGAAGTGAAAAACCTCAGTATGTCTGCATGATACTGGGTGCAGTATCACTGGGATGATGCCTGGGGATTTTAAGGAGAGCGTTAACCCACCTTTCATCCAATCCAGGTACGCAGTTACACTTGATACTCTCATTTCTCAAGAGCTCAGAAACTTTTAAACTCTTTTTCCTTATTTTGGTCGAATGGAAGGAGCAAGTCCCTGGAAAGGGTAGAACTATCCCGGTTTTACAGATGGCATAATTGATCCTGAGGGTCCTCCCATATCTGTAACTTGGACGGGTCACTTTTCCTCTCCGGGCCTCAGTATTCCCATCTGAGAAATGGGCAAGCGAAGTGACTTCCGGGTTTAGGCTGCGGCAGAGCTGCGTCTGAAAAACCGAACCCGGCTCCCGTCCCAGTGCACGGCGCCAGCTGGGCCGTCGGGTCTCAGCCCCCTCCCCTCCTCGCCCGCCCGCAGACCAAGGAGTTCATCTTCTCGGAGCTGCTGGCCAACTTGTACTCGTGCGGGGACCAGAACACACTGATGGAGGAGTCGGCCGAGCAGGCGCAGCGGCGCGACGAGATGCTGCGCATGTACCACGCGCTGAAAGAGGCGCTCAGCATCATCGGCGACATCAACACGACCACCGTCAGCACGCCCATGCCTCCGCCCGTGGACGACTCCTGGCTGCAGGTGCAGAGCGTACCGGCCGGACGCAGGTACCAGGGCCGGCCCCGACGGCTCCAAAGCCCGCCAGCCCCGGGCCCGCGGCGGCGCGCCCGCCTCACGGGGGCGGCTCCCACCTGGAGCGCGGGGCGGGGCTTAGAGAGGGGCGTGGCCTGTCGCGGGGCGGGGCTTGCCGTGGAGCGCGGGCGGCGGGGTGGGGTGGGACTGGAGAGTTGGGCGCAGCCGGGGCGACGCTTAAACTCCGGCCAGGGCAGGGGGCGGGGTCAGGGGGCGGAGCTTGCTTGCCTGGGCGGGGCCAGCACGGGGCTGGGGGCCCGGGGCGGGGGCCCGGGGCGGGGGCCGGGGGCGGGGGCCGGGGGCGGGGGCCGGGGGCCGGAGCCTGGGGCCTGGGGCCTGGGGCCTGGGGCTAGGGGCTAGGGCGGGGCTGCTCATCTCTCCCTCCTTGTTCTACCCTCCCTGTCGCCAGCAGGTCGCCCACGTCCAGCCCCACGCCGCAGCGCCGAGCCCCCGCCGTGCCCCCAGCCCGGCCAGGGTCGCGGGGCCCTGCTCCTGGGCCTCCGCCTGCTGGGTCCGCCCTGGGGGGGGCGCCCCCCGTGCCCTCCAGGCCGGGGGCGTCCCCTGACCCTTTCGGCCCTCCTCCCCAGGTGCCCTCGCGCCCCAACCGCGCCCCGCCCGGGGTCCCCAGGTGAGTAGGGGCTGAGTGCGGCGGGAGAGGCCGCCGGGCGGGAGGCAGCCGGGAGGGAGCCCGCCTCGAAGGCGGGGCCGGATACTAGGGCCCCGGCCCTGGCCGCTGGAGCCGGCCTTCTCCATCCTAGGCACCCGGACCGTAGGTGCGGGAGCCACGGGCCCTGTGGCCGAGGGCTGGCGGAGCCTGCCCCCCAGGGAGCGCTGAGTCCCGGAGGTGGTCGTTCCTGGGGAGAGGGCTGTGGGGCCCACCCCACCTGCCCCCTTCTTTCCAGCACTTGCATGGCGCTTCCCTCCTTTTCACTTTCCACACATTACATTCCTCCTCCTGTCCCCTCAGCTCTCTTCCGTTCTCCATTCCGTGCTCTCCTCCTCTCCCAGCCCCTGGTGAACCTACCTCAGATCTGAGGTCTGAACCCAGTTCCTCTTGGATGTGTGGATTCTGTTCAGTTGCACTCAGGACCACCCTGGTGCCCTAGCCTCCCACTCTTTTGAGCTGTTCCAAGGAAGTGTCGGGTCCCTGGCCCGCAGGAACAGAGGCCAGGCTGTGACTGTGTGACCAGCAAGGTGTGTGATGTGTGCATGTGGGCGTGCACACAGGTGTGAGAGCGTTAGAGTGGCACCCAGGCACAGGTAGGACGGGGAGCAGCCGGAGAGGGGGTCTGGGAGCCAGGGCAATCTGATGGCCTTTCCCCTCCCCTGTCTCTGGCCTACATGGCATGGACCACAAGGTCTGGGATGGGGGCAGGAGTGTGTGAATCTGTCCCATTCCCCGAGATTTCCAGGGAAAAGGATTCTACTTCATCCCTTGGTTTTGCCTTCTTGATCTATGGCCCTCTTCCCAGGAAGTTTCCTCAGATATCTGACACAGTCTGTCCTGTCACCATTGGCCACATTCTTTTGAGGAAGAACACGTCAGACCAGTAGCACCCACTTATGTTTCCAGATAACTGGAGGGTAGAGCCATGGGTCTAACCTCCATAAACCCCAAATAAAGCAGGGATGGAATGGGACTCGTTCTGTGTTGATCTGGTGACAGAAGCAGATGCGTTAAAGGTGGGCAGCATGATATTGGGGCAAGAGCACTGGACTGGGAGTCCAGAGATGCTGGTTTTCCTTGGGACCTTAGGCAAGTCAACTCCCTTCTAGGGCCTCAGTTTTCCTTCTACCAAATGATAATGTTCTACCTTTCTCCCAGGGTTGGTGTGGGAATCAAGGTGGACAGTGGCAATAGGGATGCTGCATTAGCTGCAGATGTGGCTGTAGGAGCACTGTGCTAACTGCCACCGTGAGTTTAGATGACTAAGGGTATTTACACCTGCCCTGGTCTAAGTGCGTATAAGGGAACTGTAAGATCTGGTACCTGCTCTAGCGCCAGTCTTGCTAACACATGGGAAACTTTTGGTGAGTCACGACCCTGCCTTGAAGAAGAAAGCAGTCTGAGGGGGCTTCTTAAAAGCAACTTGACTTCCCTGAGGTCTGGTAGATGATAAAGGTGAGGAGTGGGAAGGGCTTTTGGGCAGGGAGCAGCAGTGTGGGGAAAGGTTTCATGTGGGCTATATGGACAAGAGCCACCAGCCAGAGGGGAGAGTGCCAGAAGAGCAAAGAGGAACAAGAGAGGGAAGGTTGCCCTGGGTAGGGTGGGGCAGGTTGGGGAGTCTTCAAAGTCTGCAGAGGAGTTTTGATTGGTTGGGACTCAGTGCTGTGGGCAGCAGGGAGCCATCTAAGGCTCTCGGGCTGGGAAATGACAGCTGGACCCCCAAGAAAGCAAGCCTCGCCCCTTACGGCCCTCTGAGCATGCTAGGACGTGTGTGCAGGGAGCTGGTGCAAATTCCTTCTGTGTGTGGACGAGCTTCCGTGTTGTGACTCAGCCCACGCGTGTGCTTCAGTGTGCTGAGTGGCTGCATGCCCCAGATCCGTGCTGCACGTGCCAGCCAGTAGGGTGCTGGGCTGCAGGGTGGGGGTGGGGGAATGGAGGGCAGTGGGAGGTGTATGCGTGTTGTTTGTGGGCATGTGTGTTAGCGTGTGCATGCAGGGCCGTGGGGCCTCACTGCATGTGTGTGCACGCCCAGCCGTGTGCGTGTGCGTATCCCCCAACCCCTGGCCTGCCCCATCCGTGCGTGTGAACTGCCATGTTGATTTCGTGCTGTCTTTCAGAATCACTATCAGTGACCCCTGAGGAGCGTCAGCCACGGTAGGTACATGCCTCTCTGCCTGCTGCATGAGGTGTGTCTACCCCCTGCTGCACCAGCTCCACACTGGGGGGCATACCTGGGGCTTCAGATCCAGGCTCCCCTCCCTCTCCCTTCTGCAGCTCCAGACTTAATCTTTCCTCTTTCTGTCCTTGCCACCAGCTGGCTATCTCACCTCCCTTCCCAGCAAGCCTCGGGACTCAGTGACACTGCCCAGGACCTCCCTGGCTAAGCCTGGGGGGCTCTTGGGACAGGCTCCGCACCCAAACTGGTAGACATGGGTGCTTCTCTGGAGCCATCAGAGAGCACAGCGAGCTCATGGTTTATGATGCAGAGGCTGGAAGCTTGGAGGAGGTTGTGTATGGGGCTCGACTCTGAGGAGGCCACAGGCCTTTGAACTTCATCCTGGGGGTGCCACACCCATTCCCTAATCCACACCATGCTGCCGGGGCAGGACATCCAACTCCCAGCCTGGGAGGTCTGGAAGCCAAATCCAGCATAGGGCGGGAGCAGTCAGAGTCCCACCTCCTCTATTATGCCAGCAACTCAACAGTTATCTGACGTGAAGGTGCTGGCTGATGATTTCTGAAAGCCCGAGAGTCCTATGCACCCCCTTGGCCCATTACAAAACTTACAGGCGAGGCAGAGACAGACTGCCCCTTCCCCTATTTCCTTGGTATTGTCAGACCTGCTGGTGTGTGACAAGGCAGTGTCCTCAGCCCCAAATGAAGCACCACAGCCAGCCAGCAGGACTTTGGCCTGTTGCCCCTAGGGGTGACCTACACTTTTCAGCCAATTGGATGACCATGTCTGCTGACCTGGGCATGTCAGCTTCTCTGAGTCCTGCCCCAGCTGGGCCACAGAATCCACCCAGCTAACCCATCCGCCACTCTGCCCCTGCCACTGACTCTTGCTCTTCTGCTTTTCCCCAGCAGGAAGGGCCCAGCCTCACCTACGCGACCTGCAGTCCCCCGACCAGCTGAGGCTCCCCTCTTAGACTTTTAAGTCTGTGGCCATTGGCATCGGCTGCTTGTCCTACTTGCCTCTCCCAGGGTCCCTTATGAGGACCCCTGGGCTTTCTGACCACCAAGAGGGGCCTCCAGTGCTCCCTCAGCCATCCCTTTTAGCTTCACCCTCCAGTTCAAGCAGTGCTGTCCTGCCTTTCTCCATCAGGCCTGGTGGCTGTTGCGTGGGCCTCGTGATCCCATACTCCCTGAGGCTAGGGGTGGCCCTGGGCCAGTGGGTTGGAAGACATGGTGGTCAGACAAGAGGGAGCCAGCAGGGAAGCCAGAGGGCAGAGCATGTGTTGTGAAGCAGTGGGTGCACTGCCTGGGTGGTGTGTGAGAGACCGGCGTGCGTGGTGGTGGAGGGGCCAAACCAACTTCCACCCCAGATTCCCTGTGAAGCTCTGGCCCCTGCCCATCTCCAGCTCCTCCTTTCCATCTTCCCTTTGTCTGTCTCCTCTTTTCCTGAGACTTTGCCTCACACCCACACCTGTGTCTTCCCCCCATTCCGTGCCCTCACCACCGCCGCGGCTCGGCTGCTCTAGCCTTACCAGCTCTCTCCCTTTCTCTCTCTTCCCTTTTCTCTCTTCACTTTCTCTCCAACTGCCAGCCGATCGGGTCAGGCAAGTCCATCCCGTCCTGAGAGCCCCAGGCCCCCCTTCGACCTCTAACCAGATCCCTCCTATTCCTCGGAGACCTCCCTTTCCAAGCCTGCCTGGATGGCTGTTCTGTAACTTGACAATGGCTCCCCTACCCCCAAACCCCTGCCTTCATCTGTGACTTAGTCTGTTGTAGTGGTGAGCTGACACATCCAGGCGTGATGTTGGTGAAAACTTGTGCCCCCTTCTCTGGTACTGCTCCTGCCCTGTTCTATAAATATCTATAAATATTCACATATATATACATACATATATATATACGGCAGACACAGCCTTGCCTCTAGTGTTGGGAATCAAGCACCGTGCAGTCCCTGTGGAGTCTTGTGGCCCAACTACAAGGAAACGCCGTCACCCTGACATTCCCCCTTCCAAAGTGTTCCACTTCCAATGCGCCTCCCTGTCATGCCCAGCCTGTGGACAGCCAGCCTCCCTCTGACGTATCCCCATCCCTCTCCCCCTTGAAACATGGGGATGCTGCCCTGGCAGCTGTGTGGGTCTCTGACCACTACCAATCTTGCTGTCTGTTTTATTCTGGCTGAGAATAAAACCCATTTCTGGATGGAGAACAATGTGTGTCCTCTCTGCTGGCTTGTGTTCTTGGTGGAGCTAAGGGCGGGAGTTGAAGGTTTAAACATTGGGTGAAGGGTGGGGGAGGGCCTAGCCATTGCTAAGATGCTTTAAGGAGTGGCAAGAAAAGACCGCCTAATTTCCAAGACCTTGGAAAGCACCTGGAGGTTAGCTTGTCCTCATCCTGTAAGCTTCGCTCTGGCCACTAGGGGGCAGGGACATGAATTTAGCCTGGGACTCAACCTGCACTCTGGACGGATGCGAGGAATAGGCTACCAGGTGCAGAGAGAGCTGAGATGGGCAGTGTGTTGGGATGAAAAAGCCTGGAATGAAGGCTTTCTTGGGTTCTGGCACCCTGCTTTCCCTCCCCAGGATTTAGAGAATTCCATCTGTCAAATGTGAGGCTGCTAGCCATTATGACAGATGTGCCCCCTAGAACCCCTGTGGCAGGCCCTATGGAATCCCCCTAGCAGGTGACAGGCCTGGAAGATCCCTACCAGCCCGCTGGATGTGCTCAAACACACTGGGGCTCCACACAGTCCAGAAGACTGCCCTCTGCTGGCAGGACCCACTTCCTGGCTAGGTACCCACACCTGGAACAGTGAACCAGTGACGGGTGGCAGGAACACACAAGGCCAAGCAGTGTTGGCTGAATCCATTTATTTGTAAATAAAAGGTAAAATAAACAGGAGTCGAATCACCCGGGCACCAGAACCCCGTCCCCGCCTCCTTCCTCTGTGCTACACTATCAATAAATAAGTTTCCCCATCCCCCAAATAATTAATGCCACGCTCCATTTGCCAGCCCCAGCCTCTGCTATTATACAGGGGGCTGCCCTGCCTCCAGAATATACAAAATGTTACACAGTTACAGTATTTACACTGTGAAAAGGGAGGCCAATCCCACCAACAGCCTATGTCCTTGCCTGGCCTGCAGTTAGTCCCAAGTATCCCAAGGGCTGTGTAAGTGCTGCCCAATAGAATAGCTGAAAAAAGTGGGCACCAGTGCCCCTAAGTGCCTCTGAATAAAAGACGCATGAGCCCCTCCGAATAGAGAATACGTGGGCCCCTCTGAATAGGGGGAGCATGAGCCCCTTTGAATAGGGGATGCATGAGCCCCTCCGAATAGAGAATACGTGGGCCCCTCTGAATAGGGGATGCATGAGCCCCTCCGAATAGAGAGTACGTGGGCCCCTCTGAATAGGAGGTACATGAGTCCCTCTGAATTGAGAATGCATGAGCCCCTCCAAATAGGGTGCACGTGAGCACCCCTAAATAGGGGGTGCACGAGCCCCTCTAAATAGAGAATGCATGAGCCCCTCTGCTCAGGGGATGCGTAAGCCCCTGTGAATAGGGGACTGCTTGGTAGTGGGTAAAAAGGCCACCTGTGAGCCTTGGTTCCTACTCTAGGGATAAAGGGGTGGCAGGGAAGGAGGTGGGGAAGGAGGTGGGGAAGAAGGTGGGGAAGAAGTGGGGGAAGAAGTGGGGGAAGAAGTGGGGGCAGAGCCCCCGGCCCCACTTCTCTAGGCTTTGCCTGCCAGCGTCAGGCTGTTAGATGATGATAATCTTCACTTGCTCGTTCTTGTCAGCACGGTAAAAGAAAGGGATGCAGGGGTTATTGCCCAGGCCTGGGTGATTCTGGGGGTTCTGAATCTCACGTAGCAGCTGCATTATTTGCTGGGCAGTGGGATTCTCAGCTCCCTTTACAGATTCCACATCATCTGCCAGGCTCACCTCATGAAGGTCTGAGAAGAGAGAAAGGCAGGGCTCTGAGCACCGTCTGGGCTCTCCCCTGCTTCTGCCTGCCTGTCCAACTCTCCCAGAGGGCTCTACTCACCCTGGCCATTGGCAGCTCCAAGCTCCTGGGGGGCTGGGGGCGTGGTTGTGGCCTCACCAGCAGGGCTCTGGGCAGCTGCCAGAAATTTGCCATGCCATTCATTGCGCTCGCCCACAAGTTTTAACACCAGTTCCTGCAACTCCAGCAGTTTTACCTGGACAGAGATATGCTCAGCACCCCTGCCCCTGTCTCCCCTGCCCCTCTACCCCACCCCCTGCTCCTACCCCAACCCAAAGAGACGTTTAGGGCCTCCTACCTTCATTTCTTCCTTGTCCTGGGCCAAGCGGCTAATGTACTCCTCCTTCTCACGGTGACGCTCCTTCATCGCTGCCCTCTGATTTTGATATAGGGCAATGTATTCCCCTGGGGAGAGAGAGGACTCAGATACCAGGGATCCCCTGACCCACCATGCAGCTCTCCCTGCCATGCAGCCTGTCCTCCCTGCTCACCAATAGTGTCCGTCTCTCCAGATAGCTGGATGCAGCAGTGCTCCAGCTCTTCCACCCGCTCTTTCAGATCCACTTTCTCTTGCATGAGTCCTGTAAAACGGTCCTGGAGCCAAAAGGACAGGGTCAGGACCAGGAGCAACTTGTCCCCAACCCTTCTTGGCCCATATGTCAGGAAACACTCGCTCACCTTCAATTTTTCCATGGCCACCTGTAGGGCCTGGTGGGTCTCCCCAGACACGCTGTCCCCACCGGTCCCGGGGGGAGGGGGGGCCTCCAGCCCATGCTGAGATGAGGCCACCTGACGTGCCAGGTGCTGGCAGCATAGCTTTTGTTCCTTCAGCTGCCCCCGCAGCCGTGCCTGCTCTTCTTTAGCACCGGCTAGGGCCGAGTTCAAAAATGCCACCTGCAGGCAAGAGGTGCTTTTGTGGGGGGAATACTGAGGAAGACCCTTCAGCAGGGAAGCCAAAGGGAGCCTGTTCCCTCTCTGGGCCTCAGTGTATTCACCTGTTGTTCAATGGCTGGGGTGTGTCTGACCCACCTGTTCTCAGGGGAGTTGGAGGGATCAAGGGAAGTCAGAGGGCAGGGAAAACGAGGTAATACGAGTGTTCGGGAGGGACCACAGAGGGAGGTGGGAAAGGTGGGGCACAGAAGGAAGAGGCAGGGACGAGTCAGGCTCACCATGGCTTCTCGGCTATCTAGGTCTTCGGGGATGCTCAGCTCCGGGCGATGAGCCTCTTCATCCCTTTCCTCAATGTCCAGTCCATCTCCTGTTGGGAGCAACCAGAGGGGTTCACAGACAACGCAACAAGGGGGGTGGAGTGGGTCCAGGAAGAAAGCTCACAGCCCACCTCTGCCACCACCTCCTATGGAACCCTGGGTCAGCCACTCCCCAGAGGAAAACCATTAACTGTCCTAAAAGTCTCATTTAACTCCCCATTTCTGTGCTACTACAAGTCCGCCTCGTCAGCCTCTCTCCTCTCCCTCTGGGCAGGCCCACATACCTTCCTCAGGCAAAGCCATGTTGCCCAACTGGGCCTGCAGCTGCTGGTTTTGCTGGTTGGCAACTTCCAGGCGCTCCTAAGAGGCCAGGATTGAGAATGAGAAAGGGCACAGGTTACTGGATCCTTCTACTTAGGGACCCAGCACTCAGCAACTCCCTCACCTGTGTCTCCTGCAACTCCTGGCGGATCATTTCAGCCATGGCCTTGCCCTGAACTTCCTCGTGCTGCAGCCGGTCCATGAGCTGGGTTTGCAGCAGTAACTGCTTGTGCAGCATCTCCTTCTCGGCAGCCAGCTGCTGATAGGCGCCCACATGCTGCTGATAGGTGGCCACATACTGCTGCAGGTGGCTCAGGTACTGGTCCCGCTGCTCCTGCAGACCCTGAGCCTCTTTATTCTTTAGCTCCACCTGTGGGAAGACCGTGGGATTGAGGGTGGGCCGTGGCTTGCTTCTAGATTCTGAGCCCTGAACGGGTAGGGGGATATAGACCCCTCTGCTCAGTGCAAGAACGGTGAGGCTCTGCTGCCCGCCCAGGCCCCTGGCCTCCTTGCCTAGAGCCCTAGCCTCACACCTCACCTTTTCTCTCACCCTTTTAACTTTTAGGCCACAGACTGGTAGAAAAGCAGTATCAACCAACATCTGTTAAATGCACACCATATGCCTTTACATGCATTATCTCATTCAATACTCTATGAGGAAAAATGATAATCTCCTTGTCAAGTTAAAGAAACTGATGCTTAGAGATGTGAACAGTGACCAGCACCGACAAAAGGAGAATCCAGGCTGGAAGCTAAGGAGCCTCCCACCATATCACGGTCTCTTTCCCTATAATCAGGGGCTCGATGCCTTGAGCCAGGAAAATGACCTACGGCCCAAGGCTCTAAGAGTCAGAGAGCAGGGAGTAAGGAATAGCCACAGGCTTGGCAGGACTCTAGGCCGGAGCTGGCTCTCTGACCTGGCCCTAGAATCCAACTTCATCCGTTTCAACTGCGCGCGCGTGCGCACACACACACACACAGCCCAGAGGACGGTGCCTGCCTCCTAAGCCCTTCGCCAATGGGACAGGGGTTACCGTCTCTTTGAGCTCCGCCAGCTTTTCCTGCAGCTGCCCCAGCTTCTTGGCCAGCTCTTTCTTAACATACTGTTCTGACTGCAGGGCGCTGGTCATCTCCATGTTCTCATTGCTCTGAACAGAGAGGAGTAATCAGCAGCTACCCAACGCAGCCAGAGACCCAGAACTCGGTGTCCCCCTCCACAGCTCAGGTAAGGGTGGAGACAAGTTGGAAAATACTCTCCCTCACCCCACTCACATCTGAGCAGGGCTCTCTCATGGGCACCATTTCACACGGAGGTCTGCACACCCCATTTTACAGGTGGAAAAACAAAGGCCCAGAGGGGTAACGGCCTTATTCTACACCAAAGGACATGGCAAGTAAGGCATGAGGAGGGCAGGCCAGCCAGGGGGAGCTGCGCACCAGCCTGATAAAGCCATTCTGCAACTCGACCAGTTGCTCCTTGAGCTCGCGGTTCTGGGAGAGGGCGCGGCTGATGGTGGTGCGGTCGCTCTGCATGCTCTCCAGAATCTGCTTCCGCTCTGCCGCCTGCTCTCCCCAGTGCTCAGCTGCTCTCTCGAGCTCCAGCAGCCGCTGCTCCTGCTTCTGATTCAGGTGACTCAGGTCCTCGTTGTCACGTACCTGGGCCTGCAGCCGCTCTGCTAGGTTCTCTAGCTCCTTCTGCAGCTTTTCAGCCTCTGCTTGCAGTTGCTGTTCCACCTCAGAGTACCCGGCTGGGGGTTCCTGGGGTGGGGGTACAGCTGAGAAAGGAAGCACATAATAAAGGCTAAGTCTTCTCACTTCTGTATTCTCTAAAAACCTCTTCTTGGTCCACAGATCCTAATCCATGCTCCTCACCCCAAGTCCTGGTTTCCTTGCTAATAATTCGTAAGACCCATATGATGTTCAATCTTCCAAGCCACATTCAAAAATAGTTCTTTTATATTTTTATGTTCAAGACAACTCTGGATGGTTGACAGTGGGTACTCCATCCCCTTTTTGCAGATGGAGACAATGAAACCTGAAGATTTTATAAGACTTGCCAAAGGTCACACAGCGAGTCAGTGCCAACTCCTGGTAACAGAACTCTTTCCCCTCTGCCATGATGCCCCATCAATCACCACCTCCCGCAGACATTCTAAGCCATCCTAGCCAGCCCTCTGACACCAGTTCTGCTCCCAGATAACTCCAGACCCAGCCTACCTGTCTCGTTCTTCAGTTTAGCCAAACTGGTCTCCAGCTCCCGCACCTGACACATGCTGTGCTCCTTCTCCTCCCTCAGTTTCTGTATCTGCCCAAAGCACAGGGAGGAGGAATATATGGATATGGAGGAAGGGAGAGAGAAGCATGGACAGAATGGGGAATGGAACTTTGTATGTGGCTACCATCTCCCTTTCTCCCCACCTTGAAAAAACAAAACAAAACATACAACCCCTTTTGGCCACCCAACAAAGCAAGGAATAATTCCCATTATACAGTTGTGTAAACAGAAGCCTAGAAAGATGAAGTGACCCCCGGGAGGACTGGGTGCAAAGGGTCAGACCTTACCTGCTCTGATAAATGTTGCACCTGCTTCTGCCAAATGGCACTCTCTCCCTTCAAAGTCTCCGCATATCTATCTCTCTCTAATTGCAGTTGCTTTAGGGATTCTGTCAGCTGTAAGAATGGGCACAGAAGTGAGGAGGGGCCGTCACTGGGCCTCACCTGCTCCCGGTCACCTTGGGTTCTCCTCCTCCCACACTCCTCCCTCTGCAAAACCTTACCTGCCCCACATGTATCTCCAGCTGTGCCCGCTCCTGCAGGGCCTGCTGTAACTGCTGGTTGCTATCAGGGGTTCCAGGCTGGAGAGGTAACTGGATGGAGAAAAACGAGGTTAGATCTGGGGAGCCTAGGCTGTTCCACAGAATGACCCCCTCCCCAAAAAGGGTCTGAGCTAGGATCAACATAAATTCAGGGTCAATAAAAATGTCTAGGGAAGCGGATGTGGCTCAACTGGTTGGGCTCTCGTTTACCATATGGGAGGCCCTGGGTTCAATTCCTGGGGCCTCCTGGTGAAGGCAAACCGGCCCGCATGGCGCAGTGAGCGAGCTGGCGCAACAAGATGATGCAACAAAGGGAGACAAGCAGACACAGAAAAATGCACAGCAAATGGACACAATGAGCACAAGCAGCAAGGAGGGGATAAATAAATAAATAAAAATAAATCTTTAAAAAATAAAAAAAATAAAGATGTCTGCCCTCTTATAATTTTCATGTATATTGGTATACTTTTAATAATTAAAATCATATATACTCATTGTAAAAAATTCAAACAATATCTACGTGTTCAAAGTAAATATTTAAAGTCCTTCCAACGGCTACCCTAGTCCTCTCAAGCCCACCAGTTTGGTGTGTATCCTCCAGACCTTTATCTATACATATGCAAGCATGCTTAATTAACACTTTCCAGTTGTGTTTTGTATTTTATAAAAATTGGATCACATCATATATGGTTCTGTACCTTCTTTTCATTTGACATATATCATTTCAGTGCATACAAGAGCTATTAATTTTTTTTTTTAATGGTTGCATAGTAGTCCAATATGTAAATATACCATCTTTAGCCATTCTCTTACTATGGTCATTTGGATGGCTATATTGGATAAGGTTCATACCCATATCTCTACACATTGTGTTGGTCCTAGAAATGGGATGACTGGGCCAAAGAATATGCAGCCATCTGAAACGGGAGTAATCTTAAGCCCTAACCTTTTAGAGCCCCGTAGGTCATTCCTCAGAGTGCCTATCATAGCAACTAGCACAAAGAAGGCATTCTATTAACACCTACAAGACAGATGGATGAAAGAAGGATGAGAGGACCAGATCTGGAGAATCACTTTTAGCTCTGGGGGCCTGACTGTAAAAAGAAGCCCTGACAAATGAGATCATATCCAGGAGAGAGCAATCAGGAGGGTGACAGAATGCATAGGAAATATGTGAAGGAACTGGGGCTGTCTGGCTCAGAAAATCTTAGGAAAGACAAGGGAACCCACACAGCTCCTTTTAAGCATCTAAAGGCCTATCCTGGGGAAGAGATTAGATTTTTCCTGTATTGCTCCAAAGGGAAGAAAGACAGTAGTGGAAGGAAGTTACATGAAGGTGCAGTATTGTTCAGTGTAAAGAAAAACTGGAGATAAAAAAAGCTCTGACTCACCCTGACTACCTGGTGGCTATGTAGCCAAAGTGTTGGTTTGGCCCCAAGGGGAAGTAAATAGACTCCTGGGCCAATTTTATATATACAATCTCTAAAATGACAGCTTTCAACCAAGACGCTTTAATAAAAAAAAGCCCTGTTCCTGAGATTCTGATTCTGCACCTCTGAGCAGGGCACCATTCTGTGGGTTTTTATCAGTCTCTGGAGATTCTATAGCAGGACCAGAAAAAGGACCCAAAGTTCCCAGCTCTTGGCTGAAGGCCAGGATGATCCCCTAGTACCCTGGCCCCAGCCGGAAGGGGCCCAGACTTCCTAGGGCTCCCAGTCCCTCACCGGTCGCATGAGCTCTGTCATCTCCAGCTTCTTGTGCAGCTCCTCCATCCCACGCTGCATGGTTGACTTCTCTGCGAGCAAAACTCGGAGTTTCTCTTCTAGTTCTGACTTCTGTTGCTTCAGGTCCTCATTGCTTTTGCTATGGCCAGTGGCAGTGGAGAAAGGCATGAATGAAGAACAGAAAGGATCACTTTGGTGATCAACCCACCTGCCCTCAGCACAGAACGATGGAACTGTGGCAACTGGAAGGGACCCCAGAAAGCAAGAGAGTCGTAAGTGGCAGGCCAGAGAGGACATGAGTTATCTAAGGCCACAGCATGAGGTGGTGGCACAGCTGGGAAGCCTGGCCCTGCAAACATCCAAATCTATACTATTTCCTCCCCGTGCCCGCTTGTACTCCCCCCTTTCCACTTCCCACCACCCACCGGGGCACTAAGGCCCCCAACCCACCTTCCCCCATCTTACCTTTGTTTGTATAACTCTAGTTTGAGGGTATCACGCTCTTTGGTTAACTCTTTGTTGTACTACAAATACAGGAAAGTTAAGTCAGGATTGGGCAAGCAGAAAGTGTAGCTTTCATGTTAATAACAGCAAGAATAGTGAGAACTCTTCCTCACCCTGAATCACACTTTACATTTTTTTCAAAGCATTTCCAAGCCCATGTTCTCTTTGACTTTATTAAGAACTTGGTAAGGATACAAGAGGCAGGCAAAGTGAACTAACAGAGAGCTGGTAAGTGGAGGTCCAGAAATATCAGATAATATTGTTGCTATTGTTATTGTTATTCTCATTGTTTGACCAGGCAACATTTATTAAGTGCTGTACCAGGCATCATGCTAACATTTTACATATACAATCCTATTTAATCCTCACAACCACCATATGAGGCAGTTACTATTATTTTCCCCATTTTACAGACAAAAACCCCCTCAGTATTAAGTTTAGTCGCTTGCCTAAGGTCACATAGGCAGACTGGGATTTGACCATCCAGGTCTGTCTGACTCTATAACCACATTTTGTTCTTGTGGGGGAGGGCAGTCATGGGGGGGGAGGGATTAAATTTGTAGTTTAACCTTTTGTCATTTTATGAGTGGATAATACATTCACCTGGTCCAAAACTCAGAAGGTACAGAAGTAAAAAGTCTCCTGGTGGCGCTGTTCCTCTCCTGAGTTTCCAATGCATCCTTTAGGACACATTTTTTATATATCCAAGCATATTCCCCCTTTCTACACAAATGGTAATGTACTACACACACTATTCTGCACCTTCACAGCCCAAACACCATGTCCCTTCTCCCAGGGCCAAAACCAGTTAATGGCTGGGCTAGAACTCGGGCTCCTGCTCCAGATCCAGTGCGCACTCCAGGACAGCACTCCCAACCAAATAACTAAAGCATCAAGAAATGCCCCATGTGGCTTTCTAGGCACCAGGTACTCCATCCTGCAGAAAGGGACCTTTAGGCTCATTGCCCCATCGGAGAAGCTGGGGCTCACCCTGTCTGCCTGCTTCTGCTGAGTGGAGACAGAAGAAAGAGTCCGTTCCAGCTCTCCTACGCGCTGGCGGGAAGACTGCAGGCGACTAGCAAGGTCCTCTGTCTCTCCTGGAACGAGAGAGGTACAGGGACGAGAGCCAAAAGGACTCCCACTGCAGGACTGACAGTGTGAGAGGGTGAAGGACAATAAGGGAGTCCCAGATTCCCACCTGCTTTCTGCCTGATTGCCTGCTGAGTGTGAGCCAGGGCTGTCTGTAACTCAGACTTCTCAGACACTAGAATCCCGATGGTCTGGATGTGAACCTTTGGGAGAAAAGCCAAACAAGTACTGAAAAAGAGGAAAAGAAATGTTTCCTCGGACATGAGGGACTGCCATATAGTCCACTCACCTGCAGCTGTTCTCTTAGAGCTACCTGCTCCTTTGCAAACTTTTGCTCAAAATCTTTCTTCTCCTGTAGGATGAGAGGGGAAAACATCCCTTACTGCGAGGAGGATGAGATGGAACAGCAAAGGACATGCCCCCAGAATGCCAGCAATGGCCAGGGGGGGCCCACCAAGGAGATCAGATTATCAGGGATGCTGGTGGGGCAGATGGGGGTGGGGTGGGGGTGGGGGCCTCTGTTTCTCCAGATTGGGAATGGGCAAGACACTGGGGCCTCTATGTCTGAATCCTCCCCCAAAACCTATCAGCCATGTAAAGGAGCAAATAAGGAAACCACATTACTTTCTCCAGTTGATCCAAAGCATCTTGCTTCTCCTGTTTCTGTGGAGAGAGCCAAAGCAAGGTATCTGAGGTTGTCCTCCCTTACTACATTCCCCAGACCAAGAAAGAAGAGGCAGGTAGGGGCCAGGAATGGATTTTAAAGGAAGAGTTCTCAGATCCTATGGAGACTTGAATTGACAAACTCTTCTCAAGTTCCCAAGAAAAGAGAACTTGGGTCTTCCTTGGTTTGCTCTCCCAGTGATGGACATGAAAGTCTAAACCTGGAATCCTTCTAAAGGACAATAAAATAAACCTCCAGAAATGGAGTCTGAGGAGGGAAAGACAATCCACCTGCCAGCTTACTTGCAATTTGGAAGGGTGCATTCATTCAGCAAAGGTTTACTGAGCATATACTATGGGCCAGGTACTATTCATACCAGCAAGGACAGCAGAATGCAAAAGACAGACAAGATCCCCACATTCCCTAACATTCTAGTGGACTTTTAAATCTATGCTTTTTAGAACTCAAAGACACCTTAATTCTACTCCTTCAGGAAACTGAAGCCCAGTGAAGACAAGTGACTTGTTCAAAGTGAAACCAAGCAAATTAGGCACTGAGTCAGGGCTGAGACACAGGGCCCCTGACAACCAGGCAGGGTAGGGCTTCCAATGAGAGGCCACAGCGCCAGGGCAAGTATAGGGGTGTCTGGAGATGAGAGTGGGCCAGGAGGGCAGCAAAAGAAAGCACCAGGCTGCTGGCTCAGTGCTCTGGGGTCCCTCGAGCTGAGACCTAGGCCCCCAGCACTCCATTCTCCCTTGGTACCAGGAACCCCCCCAGCCCCTTTCTTCAGAGCCCCAAGGGGAAATTGGAGCCCAGGATTGGCAGCATGGACTCAGAGGACCCCACTGGACTCTTACCAATTCCGCTATCTTGTTAATGAGTTGATTGTTTGTTAGATTGCTGGAATCCAGGGCTACTGATAGCTCTTGGTATCGGCTCTGAGACGCATGCAGAGAGGAGGAGGAGTGGGAAGAGAGTTGGGGGAGAGGCAGAGAGCAATCATTAGGGTTGGGGGGTGTCTGGGCTGTCTCAACTGGCAGCGGGGCACCCAGGCCCCACTGTGGGAGGAGGTGGGGGGACTGGCCTGCAGGGTCACCGGGCCACAGTCCAGGGCCACTTACCTCCAGATCCTTCATGTTAACAGATGCTAGGCCCTCCCCATTGAAATAGGATGAAGACTAGAAGATAGAAGAG
>JAQZBX010049516.1:0-19888 GCA_029593785.1 Cabassous unicinctus
GCCCAACCATTTGAGCCACATCCGCCCCCCTACTTGCTTAATTCTATGCAAGTTTGCTACCTTCTTTTCCAGTAAGTCCATTCATTTGTTGACAAGGATTTATTGAGTTCTGGTCAGTGTTTTAGGTACTTGGGCTACCTTGGTGAACAAAACAAGGATCCCTGAACTTGTAGAGCTTACATTCTAGGAGGAGTGGTTTGCAGGGACAGGGGGCTGGGGAGAAGTGAGCCAATAAGCAATAATCATGATAGCCAGACTCTTTGTCCCATGCACCATCATTTAAAAAGAAACCCCCACATCTCTTTCACTTAGCTCTATAAGGTAAGTGATTTAACTTGCTAAGCAACTTGTATACCAACCTGTTTCTTGTAGACATTCATAGGTCCCCTGAGGGGGTGGAAAGAGTTGCATTTAAAGAGTGCCTAATAAAAATAAAAACTGCACACTCTTAGGCCTATGTTTAAAACTCAAAGATAGCTTTGTGCTGTATTGCATATGAGTAGGGCTTTATGAGCGAATAGATGGGCCATGCTAATTGGTAGGTGTGCTGGAGCTGGAGGGAGAAGAATGTAGCTGCGTCCTGTACACTCAACTGTGCAGCCTCCTAACCTGGACATTGCTGAACATTTCATAAGGGGAGGAACCTGCAAAGGTTGTTGTTTTTTTCCTGTCTCTTGAAATCACACAAGTAGGCGATTACTATCATGCCCATAGCTTCCAATCAAATGTTCTAAAAGGAGGCGTCCACCTTTCATGTATTACGCAGCTACTTCGTGACTGAAAATATCAGGGCACCATTGTCCTAATGGGCCTCCTATCCCAAAGTGAGATATTGGGAATCTGTGAGTTTTTAAAGAACTTTTACATTCCATTTTTTGTTTATGTGATCATCATAAAAAAATCGATGTACATTCAGGATCATCTGGACAGTGGTCCACATTACATAATTCCAGGGTCCCTTTTCATACTGTGCTTGTTCATGCTCCACAAATTCTGTTCTCAAAGACGACAATGTGAGGTTGTGCAGTCCTGTGGCTCGGAATCTTGCTACTGCCTTAAAACTGAACACAGGTACAATTATGCAGTGCCACTTTTTTTTTTAAGATTTATTTAATTGATTTATTTCTCCCCACCCCCTCATTGTTTGCACTTGCTGTGTCTGTTCGTCTTTCTTGTTTTTCTAGGAGGCACCAGGAACCAAACCTGGAACCTCAAATGTGGGAGGGAGGTGCCTCATTGCTTGACCCACCTCTGCTTCCTGTTTTTTTATGTCTCTCATTATGTTCTCCTCCTTGTGTCTCTTGTTGTGTCATCTTGTTGCATCAGCTTGCCATGCCTGCCTGTCGCATCAGCTCACTGTCTTGTTCATCTTCTTTAGGAGGCACTGGGAACTGAACCTGAAACCTCCCATGTAGTAGGGGGGAGCTCAATCGCTTGAGCCACATCCGCTTCCCCAGGTACAAGGTTTTAGAGCTACATTTGCATTTCATTCATTCATTCAAAAATTGTTTAATGACAGCCTTCTATGGGTGGCCCCATTTTAAGTGCTGGGGATTCATTCAGATTTGTGTTCGTTGTTAAGATTGTGTTCAGCGGAATGTAATGGAAAATTTAAATAATAGTGGTTTAACCAAATAGAGGCCCCATTTTAAGAGCTGGGGATTCATTCAGGTTTGTGTTTGTTTTTAAGATTGTGTTTAGTGGAATGTAATGGAAAATTTAAATAACAGTGCTTTAACCAAATAGACCCTCTATTTCTCTCACATAGCAAGAAGTTCAGGGTCTAGGGCTGGTGCATCTATTCAAGGAAATCATCAGAGTCCAGGCTTCTTGGCCTGCTCTGCCTCTTGCACAGTGTGCAGGTTTTATTCCCATGGCTGCAAGATGGTTGGCAGCATCTCCAGAAAGCAAATCCACATTCCAGGGAGGAAGAAGGGTAGAGGGCAAATGGTAAAAGAGAGCAAGCCAGAAGAGTTTGCAGAGCATTCCCTAAAGCCCGACCCAGCAACTTCTGCTGACATTTAATCATTTGGCCACCCATAGCTGCAAAGAAAGCAAGGCAAATATGTATTTTAAATGGTCATATTACCATCCCAAACATACTGTGGGGTATGTTAAGAAAGGCAGGAAAGAAGGAAGGGTGGAAGAAGGGAAGGGAGAAAAGAAAGAGCAAGAGAAGAAGGAAGGAGAGGGAAGGAAATATTTTGAGTAGGCTATCAGAAGTATCTGCCACAGTAGTGAACAAGGCCTAGTAAGATCTTTGCCATTATGCAGCTGACAATCTATTAGGAAGAGTGGATGACAAACTTTCTTTATTTTCCTTAACAATTTAATTTCTGTCATGTCCAGATTAATTTCTAGCCATTTCAAATTAACTCACATTCAGAATTTCCCCCGTTTCTCACTGGTGTTGATTCCAAGCCCTGAGTTTTATGCAGTGCTTCACCATTAAATGGGTGGTGGTGGGGATATTGTGTCCAACTTTTGGTTTCTATCTGTTCTATACTGGTCTTTGCAGAATTGGGCAAATGTTCTAATCCTGGTTTTGTTATCAACAACTACCTCTAACTTGCTGAGATGTCTCTAATCTCTAAATGGACAGACTGAACCTCTTTCTTCTCACTAGCTATAATGCTTGGAGATATAGCAGCCACTTTGTAACCATGTGGTGCCAAATAACAAGCATGATAAGGATGGTGGACTTAGGTGACTTGCTACAGAAAGAACGACAAACTGTACAAGAATAAGGGATAGGGTACAGGGCCCTCCAAATAGCATCTAACCCTTTTGCTTTATTTACAGTTCTCTCTACTTCTATTGGTGCCCCCACCCCACCCCCACCCTACAAAACACATGCACACAGTTTGTAAGGTCTTATTTGGCATTGAGGAAAATCTGGCCAAGCCAATAATATTTCAATATACTTTCTCTTGTCTCAGATCCAGGCTTTGAATGTAAAATTCAAGATGTATCTGTTCTTGTTCCCAGTTTCTCCTTTCCTTATCTTTAGGTAATGGTAGCCTCATGTCTTCTGGTCTGAATAAGATTTGGGGACAGGGATGATGAACATACAAAGTAATCAATGCTTCAAACAAAGAAGATAATGACAGATTGTTATAAATCATTTAAATGGAATAAGATGCTTGATTGGCTAGAAATTATCATGAGAGGCAGGGATGGACTACATTAGATAGGTCATTGGGGAAGACCTCTAGAAGGAGGTGATATTGAGCTGAGACCTGAAGAATAGAAAGTACAAGCCATGTGAAAGGTGAAGCAGGGGAGTTGGGGGTGAGGGAGAATGATCCAGGCAAGGGAACAGCATGTAACAGTGGCTACAGGTTGAGACCCCTCGATGAGTTCCAGGAACAGAAAGGAGGCCAGCGTGAAGGTGCCAGGAGGTGAGGAAGAGAGTGGGTTGAGGTGGGACTGAAGCATCAGGCAGGGGCCTGATTAGCAAGAGGTGTTGAGGAGTTTTAAGTAGGGAAGGGAAATGATCAAATGTGCATCATAAAAAGATCACTCCCCTGCAGCTATATAGGTAGGATGTGGATTGGAGGGAAACAAGAGTAGAAGCTGAAGACCAGTTAGATTATTTCCAGTGTGTATGAGGGTGATGGCAAAAGGAAAAGAGAGATAGACTTGAAATATATTGTGGAAGTTAAATTGACAGGATTTGCTGGTGGTTTGAATGTGGGTTGGAGAGAGAAAGGGAGGAACTGACAAAAATTCTAGCCATCCAGGCATGCTGTTCTCCTTCTGGGAATACTCAAGCCCACATACTTTGTCTTCTTCAGAGAGGCCTTATCCCTGTTTTGTTTTCAGTTATCACCACCTGACATTTTCTTGTTTCCTTGTCTAGTAACTGTCTCTCCCCTAGCAAGTAAGGACCTTTACATTTAATTTATTGCTGCAATCCCAAGGACCTAGAACAGTGTCTGGTACCAGGAGGAGTTGGAGAAAAGTTTGTTAAATTAATGCAAAATGATTAAAAAAGAAAATGTAAGTCAACAGTGGGGAGCTGCAAAAATTTTCTAGCTATTAAATATGTCTGACTCTTACTCGAGGTCGGTAAATACTGGATTAAAGAGGCCACAAACTCCCTTAAGACGGGTATGAAGAAAGGGTGTGTGTGTGTGTGTGTGTGTGTGTGTGTGTAGAGAGAGAGAGGGAGGGAGTCGGTGTATGAGTGTGCACATGTGGGTGCATTTCTCTCTGAGAAAGGGAATCATGGCTTTCTTCAGATTTTCAAATGAGTCCTTGACTTCAAAACAATTAAGAATCGCTGCACTCTTGGCCTTAAAATATATGCAAACTTTCCTACAAGTGTTGGCAGGCAAGACCCTAATTTATCTATTTTCACATCATAGGGGCTTTTTCCTTGGATGCTAACCATGAAAAGTTTCTTTGCCAGAACCAGCAACGTCCTTCTGCCGAGAAGCAGACAAGTCGTGACAAACCCAGCTGCTCCAGATGGTCACATGGTCGCTCGACTCCTCCCGGGACTGCGATTAGCCTGAAAGGAAAACAGCAACCCCTGCTGGCTTCTCTATGAAACGGCAACCTCGTTCATTCCTCTGGTGAAAATTTCAGAAATATGGTCTCATCCCACTCAAACTTATGCTCAGAAACACAAAACATTTTCCGCTTCAAGCAGAATTTTTGAAATGCTTAGTGTGACACAGAGTGATAACATTCTTACCACAAAAGATGCCAAACACAAAATGAAAAGATAAAAGGCAGACGGAGAGAAAAAATGTTTGCAACCATTGCTAATGGCCTCTTCTGTGGTCAGAAATCTTAAATGATTTGGGAGAAGAAATCTGCTAATCTTTTCTTTTATGACTTCTGAGTTTTGTCTGTTTTTGACGAAGTTTTTCTCTAGCTCAAATTATGATTTTTAATTCGAAAACATCCATAGTTTGGTTGGTTTGGCTAGATCTTTACTTGACCTGGAATTATTTTTTTTACTATCATGTGCGATGAGGTGGGGGTTGACCTCTATATTTTAGGATTAGGTTAAGCCACAGGTGACAACAAAGGGATGATGTTCCAAAATGTCAGAGACAGGGTTGATATACCATGTGTGCCTGGACCTAATAGTCCAAGAGAATGGAATCCAGGTTTCAGGGAGGAGGATGGAAGAGGAGGGAAACAAGAAGGGAACACACAGGTTCTCAGCCTAAGGGAGGTGCCCAGAGGTTGCCCCGCAGCACTTTCCCTTATCTTGTTAGCTAAAATTTAGTCGAATTACCACACCTGGCTCTAAGGGAAGCTAGGAAAAGTAGTGTTTATATTGCATTGACAGCTGAATAGCTACAAATTGATATTTGGGAACAATTAGCAATTTCTGCCACCGACTACCCCTTTGACCTATCCGAGTGCACTCTTCTTTCCACACAAAGAGTAGTATACTCAGGGGGAGCGTGGGTAGCTCAGTGGTTGAGTGCCTGCTTCCCACGTACGAGGTTCTGAGTTCAATCCCCAGGACCTCCTCTAAAATAAAATAAGATATGCTTAAAAAAAAAAAAGAATTGTATATTCAGCTCTCCCCAAGGGAGATAAAAAGACCCATTCTCTAACTGCAGTCAGCTCAAAGTCCAAGATATCTGGGGAAGGGGTGGGGCAGGAGGGATATACAGTTCTCTTTTTTAGGAACAAATGTATCTCCTTATTATTTAATTTATAGTTTACAGCAAACTATAAATTAAAAGGAAAGATATATGCCCTAACACACTCAATATAGAATGGAAGTGTAGGAACAGAATAACCACAATTCAAAAATGGAAAAAGTGGAAATTACGTTGTCATTGCTTATCAAATACCACTCTGCAGGAATTTCAAGCTCTCTCTACTCTGACAATAGAATGAGTTCCTTTGTTAACTTATGAAGCAGCCGGTGATTCTGCTCCCTGGAAGGAGCTTGTCAATTGTTTCCGGGGAAACTTCTTCATTGTCCATTGTCCCTCCTAGATACAACTGGGACTGAATGGCTTTCAAAGTTGACTATAATTGATTAGGGTGACCACACATAGCAGTTCATCCACAAGGAACTAAATTCTGCCACCAACTACATGAACATGGAAGAAGTCCTCAGATGAGTTTGTAAGCCCAGATATCTATCACCTTGCTTTCAGCCTGGTGAGAGTCTGAGCAGAGGACCCAGCTAAGCTGTGACCTGTGAAATAATAGGATTGTGTTATTTTAAGATGCTTTTTGATAATTTGTTACAGAGCACTAGAAAATGAATGCACTTTCTGAAACAGTGAGCTTGAGTAGGAAGGCAGTACCTACCCTTCCTACTCAACAGTATCTCATCTCTGCCTTCAACCTTATGTGTTTCTGAAATGATCACTTTGGAACTTTACCCCATAAATTGCAAGGGAGAGAATGAATAATCCTCAGTCAGGCTCAGTGGCCTTGGGAACATTTTGGATCAGTAATTACATGGCAATGTTCCCAGAAGTTCAAATGGGCTGATATTATTCCTCAAGCATCCCTCATATGGGAGAAGGGATTCATTACAGCTGTTAATCCCTTCCTTCTACCTTCCATGTCAGTTTACAAATTAGCTGTATCAGCCTGCTGGCATTGACCACCATTCTCACTATTCCCTGCCATCTTTCCTATTGTTAAAGTCATGGCAATCTACATTCCAAGGTATTGTAGGCAACAATTTCACTAGGTGATTTATCATGGCCTAAGAAGGGTCACCAGCTTTCCAAGCAAAAACTGTGCCCTACAGAATCCCTTAGCAGGTGGAACAATACTCCCTTCTTCTAAGGGAGGTATTAATTTTTTTTTTGTCACAAGGATTAGGTGTCATTGGCATTTAGTGCCCTGGGAGCGGAGATAAGTGTGCCACAAAGGGCAGACAGTCTTGTACATTCTACTGTATTCAAATATCAGTAGAACTACTTTTGACATACATTGCCTTTAGCCAATAACACATTTTAGGTTTTGCTACTGTGGGACTCTACTCTGGTACCAAATTCCGTGTAGTATGAGATACAGAAGTGTGTCATTAAAAAAAACACAGAACAGCAATCAAACAAAATAGAAATTTATTTCTCAATAAAGGTCCAGTTAGGTAGTCCAAGACTGGTTAAGGCCCTCCATAGTTTCAGGTACTCAGGCTCCACTCCTCGTTTTCAATTTTCTATTGGTCTCTTATTGTGTTATAGGTGCTCATCAGACATTAGAAAAATTAACCTTCTGTTAAATAAATGTCAAATTTATTTTTTCCACTGTGGGTAGCGGTCTTTTGACTTTGCTTTGAGCATTTTAAGTCATGTAGAAAATTTCAACTTTTATGAAACTGATTTTTGTTGTATGTCTTCTGAGAGTTTTGTCTTATAAAGGTCTTACCCATTCTGAAATTATTACCATGATTTCTTTGAGACCATCTATGATTTCATTTTATACCATTAAATCTTTGATCCATTTGGAATTTATCTTGGTGTCAGTTGTGAAATACGGATCCAATTTTTTTTCCCCAGCTGCCTACCCTGTTTTCCCAACACCATTTATAGAGTAATTCATTTTTACCCTACTGATTTGAGATGCTACCTTTAAAATCAGGACTGGGTACTGAATTTTATCAAATGCTTTTATGGTATTTACTGAGATGATTATATGGGTTTTTCTCTTTTACTATGCTAATGTAGCAAACTACATTATTAAGATTTCCTAACAAGGAAACACTGCATTCCAGTGAGAAACCCTACTTGGTTATAATGTTGCATACTTTGGTTATTATTACATTTAGGAATTTTGCTTTCAGTTTTACAGGGACGTTTCATCAGTAGTACTATCCTGATTTGGTATTTCATTCCTTTGGATGATTTATACATTTGCATTAAACACACAGCATTGTTTCATAGGTTTAAAAATTTATGTTCATATTATAATGTACTTACCTTTCTGCAACTTGCTTTTTTCTC
Source organism: Cabassous unicinctus (assembly GCA_029593785.1). Taxonomy (NCBI): domain Eukaryota; kingdom Metazoa; phylum Chordata; class Mammalia; order Cingulata; family Chlamyphoridae; genus Cabassous; species Cabassous unicinctus. The sequence continues at coordinate 7,944 of JAQZBX010049516.1, forward strand.
CTCAATGTATTATTCTATGTTGCTATATGAAGTTTTGGTTCACAAATTTTTTTAAAGCTGTATGTTATCCCAATATGTTAATAAACCATCGTATCTGTATTCATTCTCTGTTGCTGGATATTTACATTGGTTTAAAGTTTTTGTTATTACAAGTCCTTGGCCTAAAGTTTATTTCCTTTTTCTTTCTTCTTTATAAAGCCCCAAAGTGAGGGAAAAATGAGTATGGATGGACAGGATTTTCTACTTTTTTTTGTTTCCTTTTGCTTTTTCCTCATTTGAGATACCCTTCAGTGTGCTGAAACACTGGTTTCCTATATTTTCCTGTAAATTCTGGAAGAGCCAAATTCTTCTCTAAGCATCTAATTTATACCTAAGAAAGTTCTTTGGTATTCAGTATTTTGGGGGGAAACAGGAGGCAAGCCCTCACTTTCAGATAAACGTCTGAATGGAAGAGATCCGCATCAGTGCTCAGATTCTGCAAAGTTAGCAACATAAAGCATTAAGCCAAAGAAGAAGGTGGTGATTTTTTGTTTTGTTTTTAAAGCAGTATTTCTTGTAGGAATCTTATTGATCAAACAGTAGTTTACAAGAATGTCAGATATAATGACATAGTCTTAACAAGACAGGCTGATTGAGAATTTATATAATGTGGTAAAAATACATATATTCAAAATCAGCAATGTGGACAGAGGCCTGCAGCAGGAGTTGGTGAGGAGGCTGCGGATCCCTTCCAGGTTGGGAATGAGTGCCCACAGGAGCAAGACTGCATCCCCACCACGACGGCAAGCCACTCCCACTGAGAGCTACAGGCATTCCACACACATCTAAATAGGCTGAAGAAATACTGACCTTCTACATATACAGTCTAAACTGACATAACTGTGATCGTTCTGTGATACTCCCATGAAAATAGTAAAGAGTAAACTTCATGCAAGTGGCAGAAAGTCTCAAGTCGTTTATTCTAGGTGGAATTTGGAAGAGGTTTAATCATTGACATGAATATTTGTAAAGAGCTATGTCTCCTTTTCACCTTTTCTTCACAATTGACATGCATTTAAGAGTGGGTGGATTAGATTCTGGAAGATAGGTTATCAGGAGACAGAAAGGGAGTAGAGTGTAGTGAGCTGATGCTCAATATATGCAAAACCTATGACAAGGCAGAAGGGAGTGGTTGGGCAGTGGATAGGGGTGATAGCAGTGCAGTGATGTGATTGGGATGGATGTGCTGGACTGTGATGGGGAGTAGAGTGGGGATGCTGGGTTTGACTATCCATGGAATTGGGGGGAGGGTTGGAGGAAGGAACAGGCGAACTCTAGGGATTTGGATGTCTGTGATTAAATCTATAATGGTGGGAATGTTCCTTTGGCACATACGGCAGGTGAGGGTTACTGGTGCAGGGCATTGGGGGTGAGGGGATATGTGGGTTAGGGTGTACCTGGGGCAAGCTTCTATAGAATATGTAAGTGTTCATCTTGTCAGAGTGTGTTATTGCAGTGGGTGGAGACCCACACAATAAACAAGAAAATATTAAACTCGCATCCTGGGGGGATCTTCTATGCTCTCAATTAGAGGGGCAAGAATCTCCTGAGAACATAAGGCAGTGCCTAAAAAAAGAAAACAGACCAATATGTCAAGCCCTCAATATTATTGCATGTAACTCTGAACCTTATTCTTCAAAAATTTAAACTTAGTGGTTACTATAGCTTCCAAGGGGACAGGGAGGGAAGAATAGAATAGATGGAACATACAGCATTTTTAGGGCATTGGGATTGTTTTGCATGATCTTGCAATGACAGATTGAGGCCATTATACATTGTGTCAAAACCTATAAAGGCATAAGGTGCAAAATGTAAACCATAATGTAAACCATCAACCATGGTTAGTAGCAATGCTTCAGTATGTGTTCATCCATTGTAACAAATGTACCATAGTCATGTAAGATGTTATTAATAGGGGAGAGTGGGAGGGGGTTGGGTACATGGAAATCCCCTATATTTTCTATGTGACTTTTCTGTAAACTAAAGCTTCTTTGAAAAAAAAAAAAAAAAAGACACACTGGGGGAACATATAAAAGAAATTGTGACTGTACATAAATGATAACAGATCTTATGGGTATGAAAGACACAATGAAAAATTTTTTTTATTTTTAAAATTTTCTTAGTTTTATTAATTTTTTTGCTGTTTTTGGAGAAGTTTTGGATTGCAGAAGGGTCACAACTGTGGCAGAGGAGGATCACTGGTGCAGGGTGTGGGGAGGAGTGCACCTGGGGCATGCCTCATGGCATATGAATATGTTCAAGTGGTCAGTAGGTATTGTTTCAGTGGGTGAAGAACCAAACAGTAACCGAAAGAATATTGTATTCCCAGCCAGGAAATCCTGCCATAAGAATCTCCCGAGTACATGGGCAGTGCCTAGCAAAGGTGGATAGAACATGCCAGGCCCTTGACATTGATGGTTGTACTTATGAAACTTGTGAAATTGACATTTATCCTAGTATTATATATTGCCTAAGAGTTACCTCCTGAAAGTCTCCTTGTTGCTTAGTGTGGCCTCTCTTTAAACCAAACTCAGCATATAACACACTATCTCCCCCCACCCCATGTGGGATATGACTCCCAGGGATGAGCCTCTCTGGCACAGAGGGATTACCACCAAGCACCAACTAGCAATGCATTTCGAAAAAGACCTAGACCAAAAGGGGGAAATATTAAATACAAATGAGCTTTTATGGCTAAGAGATTTCAAATTAAGTCAGGAGATCATACCAGAGGTTACACTTATGGGTATCTCATTGACTACCACAGTAAACGATTCCTCAAGCAAGGGGGCTCCTGAGGGCTCTAAAGATATCTAGACACAATAGGCAGGGCAGACAGTCTCAGAAACTTGGCACCCTGTCAGTAGGCCTTACCTTGGAATATATGCTCCCCAATGCACCAGAGTTAGACTCATTTATAATTTCCCTACACATGGCTCTTCTGCCCCTTTTATTTGAACCTATAATTAGCACTATACATGTTTAATATATGTCCCAGAGACTTAAATCTTCGGTTATATGCTGGTTGAGTCCTGAATCTCAGCAGAGTTGCAACACCTACTCTCCAGTTCATTGGACTTGTCCAGGACAACTCAAAAAAGGATGGACAATACCCATCCCCCCAAGAGAGTATCCACAACTGCAAACAAGGCAGTTCCATCCATCTGCCTTATGGGATCTAAGCCCCCTCTTAATCAGAAACAGAGTGGGCATTACCATCCCCAAATTCTCAAGATTGAGGAAAGAACAAACCTAAGGGGGGAATGCAACTATGGACTAAAGCAGACTTATTATTCTAGCAATGGAAGAACTTTTAACATTGATATAAAGGCAGTGGCCACCAGGGTTCTGAGGGAGGGAGAGGGAATAATAGGTGTCACATGGGGCATTTTAGGGACATTGGAATTGTCCTGCAAGACATAGCAATGATAGATACAGGCCATTATACATTGTTAAAACCTATAAAATTGTGCAGTGCAAAGTGTAAACTATAATGTATAGACTATGGTTAGCAGCAATGCTTCAGTATGTATTCATCAATTGCAACAAATGTACCACACTAATGAAAGATGTTAAATGGAGAAAAGTAGGGGAGAGGGAGGGGTGGGGTATATGGGAATCCCCCTGTATTTTCAATGTAATATTTATGTGATCTAAAGCTTCTTTCAAAATAAAATAAAATAAGTGGGGGAATTTTGCTGGTTGTTTGACCTAACAGTGATAAGTACTCTTAAAAATGTGAGAAAATATTTAATAACATTTTAGTTGCACACTTAACAGGTAACATGAATCATCTACAGCTTTAAGGCAAAAGGTAGAAGGGAGTACATCTGAATTTTAATGCTTGAGTTTTAGTTACTACCAGTGTCCTAATCAAAGTAATGCAACTGCTTATTTACCAAATCAGGTACTAGTTTGAATTCTTAGAGAAAACACAAAATAAGAAATGCCACTCCTTCAGAAGATAGACCAAACTTCTAAGTTACTCAAGATTCCTACAAAGCTGTGGTGTTTTCCTGCACGTAACTGTTTAGAGAACAAACCAAGGCAGCAGCCTGGTGTTTTATTAAACTTCCTAATGCTGCAGGAACCCTGACTTGGTATACATCCGACTAGGAATTGGAATCATTGAAAAGCAGTTCAGAGTCAGAGTTATTTTTATACACCCCCATGTACCCTGCTTTGCTCAAACTATTATGGCAAATGATTTTCTGGGGGGTTATGCCTGACTACATAAGCTTAAAGGTCCTCCTATGGAGATTTCTATAGCTGAATGGAAACCCTTCTATAAAAAGTTGACAGGTTCTGTGAATCTAGAGAGAAGACAATGTCTCTCTGAATGCCTTTCAGTTACTGCTCAAATTGCAAATTCCTACTGGGGAAAAAGAAGTGCATTAAAATAACTCGAAGGTCTCTTTTATTAGCAACTTAAAAATGCAAAGTATTTTATTTTAAAACTTTCTAAATTTGAAAACAAGATGCTGTAGGTTAAATAATATGGTTTTCCAAAGTTGAATGTGCTCATTTGGAGCTCAGTTTTTCTGCCTTAAATACAAAAACTGCCTAAAACTCCTATGTGGGAACACTACTCTTTGATGAACTATGATTAGAAGACCAGTCAATCTCAGTTGGTACCACCCCCTCCATCCTGCCTTTTTTTTTTTTGTCTTGGTGTAAGGGCTTTAAAAATCCTAGAGTAGATGCATTTGCCAGCCTTACACCAGCAATTTCATTACAAATGTATTCTCAGAGGCATTTGTCATATACCGGAATCCACCTTCATCCTTCATACACTTCAGAAATGGGTGTGGAAATGCTCACCATGCTGTCCATTCACCAACAGGAAAGAGGACTGAATAGCATTAAGCTGCAAGTGCCTTCTAGTTATTTTGATTAGTTCACTCATGTTGACATGAACTCATACAATGAACTTGGTTTTATGCAGTACAGGAAACTGCTTTTCACCCTTGTATCCTATTATTACTAGGATTTTGGGAGGATGCTGCTCTTGGATAAATCAAACATCTTCTACTGTTTGATAAAGGGTGCAGCACTGTCTGCAGGTCTTCTCCAATGGCATGGCGGGACAGGGGGGCACACGGCAGCAATGCTGAGGGGTCCAGCTCTGGAGGTGGTGACAGCCACTTCCCTTGTGTTTCCTCAGCCCCACTGCTGGGCCAGGTTACCAAGGGTAGTGGATTTTTACTGTTTAGATAACGAGATTTTTAAGAGTATCCTTGGAAATTTATTTGGCTTAAGAGCTAGGAATCTTGTAAAATTTTCCAATAGGTTATCAATCTTCTAAGTAACACCACCTTTGTTTCCTTAGCAGTCTTCATGTAGTCCACAAGCTCATGAGTAAAGATTTATGTTGTTAGAATGAGTGGATGGGGAGTGGATGTGGCTCAAGCAGTTAAGTGCCTGCTTCTCACATGGGAGGTCCCGGGTTTGGCCCCCGGTGCCTCCTAAAAACAAAAACAAACAAGCAGCAAACAAAAAAACCAACTCAGGGGAGCCAATGTGGCTCAGTGGTTGAGTGCTGGCTTCCCATACATGAGGTCTCAGGTTCAATCCCTGGCCCTGGTACCTCAAAAAAATAAAAATAAAAATATTAGTGGTTATGAGTGCATTCCAGATTGTTATAAACGGTTAGTTCCTTGATACAGTCACACTGCAGAAGAATGAAAACAGACATACTGTGTTCTAGTTTCAGTCTTTTGTGGACCCCAGAAAATTATGTTCTTAAATTGAATTTATTGTGAACCCTTTGATTAGATCGCTTTTGATTAGATCACTTTGGTTAAGGGCCTTTGATAGGCTGCAGGACCCAGGGTGGGTCTTAATCCTTTTACTGGAGTCTTATATAAAGGGAACACAGAGAAAGCTGCCATTTTGACCCTGACATGTGAGAGGAAAGACTCTAGGATCACCTACAGCCACAGAAAGAAACCCTGAGAGCTGAGAGAAAGAGGTTAGAGGCTGGAATCAGCGGAGCAGCCTGAAGCTGAAGAGACAAACCATATGTCTGGTTGCTTACAGATGAGCTAGGGATGAAGTGAGCTTGGAAGAGAAAGCTGAGATTGGCTGCCATCTTGCCTGGCAACATGTCAAGGGTCCAGGATTGCCAGAAGGCAACCTTTGGTAAGACAGAATCTTTGATGATGCCTTTAGATATTTTCATAGCTTTGATACTGTAAGCTTTTACCCTAATAAATTCCCTTTATAAAAACCAACTCAGTTCCCAGCAGCTTTGAAAAATTAAAATATTGTTTTTAAAAGTTTATGTTTAAAATTAAGAAATTTGGTTTCTATGAATCCTAATCTTTCAGCGCTCATTTGGTCTTTTCAAAATACATATAGGGAAGCAGCTGTGGCTCAATTGGTTGGGCTCCCACTTACCATATGGGAAGCCCCGGGTTCGATTCCCGGGGCCTCCCGGTGAAGGCAAGCCGGCCCGTGCAACGTGGTGAGCTGACAGCCTGCGCGGCGCGGTGAACTGGTGCAGCAAGATGACGCAACAAAGGTAGACAAGCAGACACAGAAAAATGCAAAGCAAATGGACACAGCAAGAACAAGCAGCAAGGGGGGGATAAATAAATAAAAATAAATCTTAAAAAAAAAATACATATACATAAAAAAAAAAACCAAACCATATACATTTTAACAAAGAATGTGGAAATTCAAGAACATTTCAGGTAATTCATTAATTTTTCTGTTAAACTAACGAGCATACTTGTTAGATAAAACCAAAACTAGGGATGAAAACATATACTATTTGACTCATGATAGCAAAAAATAGTGTGCTGAAATAAAGTTTAAAGCTTACCCTTTCTTGGAAACCTTCCCTGGCTTGACATCCCTTTAAAAATTACCTTTTGTGGGGCTTATAAGTTTATAATCTTAAAATGTTTTAATCTTTAAAGTACTTCACATGTGCTCCCTGCAGCACAGCTTCCTAAACAGGTTCCAGGGTGCCAAGATACTGACCACCTCAACCCTTAGGGCAGCTGGCAAGCAGTCTCATCCACTTCCCCAGCCTAATTTTCTTCTGTTTTGTTATGTGGACAAGGTTGGAAAACACTGCTATGGTCCCATAACTAGTTTGTAGACTCTTTTAAGAAATCATTTTATATTTTCCCGAGTTCACAAATGACGAGAATAGTCCTCTGAACACAGAACATTAATCTTGCATGACTTAACATTAATTTCTAATAGCAATTAGATTTTAAAAGTTTGGGGTTATTTAAACAGAACTGGTGAATATTTTGTATATTTTCTAATAGCTAGCACTACAGGCCAACCTTAAAATAAGGCTTTTGCATAATACTCAGAATGTCAAATTTGGAGGTGCCTATACAAAGTTTTCCTTTAAAAAGTTTTCAGTTTCAACCCTAAAAATACTAGAATTTAAGAATAGTAAGTACATTGTGAATTTTGCTTTTAAATAATCCACTTTAGAGAACAGAAAAGAAATACATATCCTTCTTGGAATGTTTCTTAACATGTGTACCTTTAAAAAACACTCATTATCAGAATGGAATATTTTTTGAAAGGATCTTGAATTATTCCAAAGTTTTCAGTGTAGTTTCAAGAAAAAATTCCAACCACAGAAAGGGTTACCCAAATACTATAGATACCCAAATGCTATAGTATTATCTAGAGTTGTCAATTATTTTCTTAAGTAGCTTTTCAAGTAACATTAGTAATGAACCAGAACTTCTGGGACACCCTTCATTTAATGCAAAGATTGCTGCTGCTCCTATTTTAATTCCCAAAATCCCAAATGAAGAAAGGCTCCATGAATATCTGTACCACACATATATCTTATTCATAAAAAGGTAATATACATGCATGTCCATGTGTGCAGTCTGGAAAAACAGCACACATGTCAGAACACTTACTACTATCATAATCCTTAGTGACTTTAATATCCACAGAGATTATCTTTCCAACCCCAGCGCTCACAGTTACTTGAACTCCTCTCCTATCTCAGCTTGCCAACACCGTGGGTCATACTTGTCATTATTAGTAACTATAATCCTTGCAAAGCTCAATTTTAAGCACACAACTGTCTTCACCACCACTTCCTACGTTTCCAGGTCATTCCTTTTAGTATCCCGACTATTCCACACCAATAATCCACTGATTGTATCATATTTTCACTATCCCATCCCTTCCTGTTTACCTGGTTTAAATTCCACAACCTTGCCCCCACCCGCTCTTCAGGTGGTCATTCAGACTATCTTGGCAAAATTAAAAAAAAACTGGCTAAATTTAATTAATCTACTCTATGCTTGCACCCATGGCAGCTTTACATGGGTGAAGAAAAACATAGCCATACTCACTGGTCTTGCTTTAAATTCATCATCACTAACCTTGAGTGAATCCTTAATTTTGTGTGGCTATAACCCTGTTTCCCAGGTTCATTCTCCCATTATTCTGGTCCAGAGTACTCCTCTAGCTCCGTTCTTCTCTATCTAACTCCTAGTGATATTTCCCCTTGAAGACTAACCCCTGCCCCAGAATCTTCCCCAATCACATTCTTGCAGTTTTTCATGCCATGACATTTCTTAGTCCATGACATTTCCCTTTATCTTACATTTCACAAGCAATCTTTCAGCAAATTTTGTTGATTTTACCTTTAAAATATACCTAGAACTTACCATTTCTCACCACTTCTACAGCTACCACTCCAAATCAAGCCACAACTCTCTCAACTAGATCATTCCAATATCCTCCCAATTGGTCTCCCTGTGTCTGTCCTTCATTGCACATTTCAGCCTATTTAACACAGTAGCCATTAAGGTTCTATTAACACTACATCCCTGAGCTTTAAGATACTCTGGGTTTCCATTCTTCTTCCACTTTAATAAAATGCTATTCTTAGACTATAAAAGACTCATCTACTGGGTAACCATTATTTCAGACTGTGTTCTGAATTTTGATAAATCTTCCCTTTCACATGCAAATCACCTTAAAAACAACTTTATTTTCAAGAAAACATTCTTTAAAACAGAGCCAAAGAAACTGACTTTCACAGGATACAATCCCACAAGAGCCCAATTAATAGATCTGAGCTAATCAATTATAGATTTATCTAGTATTTAGTTCAGAATCATCAGATTTTTGAATATTTTTTTTAAAAAAGGCAACAGATAATTAATGTTATCAATTCATTTTCTTTAGAAATCCCGATACGGCAAAACTTGTATTTTCAAACTAAAGAGAAAATGAATTACCTAAAAATGTAAGTCTCACATTACAAGTCTCAAAGGTTTCAAAGCCCAACCAAGATTTTAAAAAGAAATTCAGTAACATGCTTTCAATGAAATAATTTTTAAAAATATACATTTCAAGCTAATGAAATATTTTATTGTACATAATAAAAGTGGTGTTAAAAAACAAAAACAAAAACAAAAAAACATTTTCAGGCCCAGACATCTGCAGGAGTTATATGAGGAAAGGATTCCACTCGAGTATAATAAGCAATACTCTACTGAATGAAACCATAAATCCACCCCATTCTCTATAGTAAATACTAATGTTCACCACAGGCTTCAAATTCCTGTAGCATCAGTAAGTGTATTCTTAAAAATATTAAAAGCATGCTTATTATGCATGGGAAGGTGGAAAAATTTAGACTTTTACTGCACACCATATGTACTCCCAGCTTTTCTAATTTACAATCACTTAAGAATCACAATATCCAAAGAAAGTATTTTAAAATAGACTCACTGGTGATTTTCTAATCAAATAAATAGGAAAATGTGCATTTTAATGTCACGTTGAAATTCAGTACTTTTCAATCTAAGAAAAAAAAATAAACTGAGACATGGTCATGAGTTCAGGATTATATATATTACAATTTGCTGTGTTATAATACATTTGTGGCTTTATGATAAAAATAACTCAGGGACATATGGAATTCAAGCTAATTTGCATAACTGTCACAAGAAAAAAAGCATTAAATGCATTTTTGAAAGAAGTATCTTCATTTAATTTCAGAATCTTAAAACAGCATTACACCTTGATCTTGTTTAAAAAAAGTTTAGTTAAACACTAAGCTAGCTAAATAACCTCCTTGAAAGGTTTACACATGATATAGAAAATGCTTTCTCTCTAATCTCAATCTTACATACCTGGAGGAGGTGAAGGGAAAAAGGCAGACAATTTCTTTAGCAGCATATATGGCTAAATCCATCAACCACCTTATACTACAATGTCCATTATTGACCCCATTAAAAAGAAATGGGCAAATATCAAAAGTTACCCACTTCATAAATCAAAAGACAACAATTTTAGAGTTACAGTAAACAAAACATTTTTGAAACACTTCGAAAAACTTTTAACCATAAACTAGAGGAATCATCTCTTCATTGTAAGAAAGAAAGGCTTAACAGAAAGTAAAAGTCATTTAAACTAAACTGATTTTCAATATTCTTTGAACAAAAGAAAAGTAATGGTTGATTAGCTAAGCTTTGTGCTCTAACCAAACTAATTAATTACAGTGATTTTAAATGGCAACAGCTCATCTGACTGAGCAGCTTGACAGTTCTGAATACTTTTGCAATAATTTTTTTTTAACGCAAAGACACTAAAATGATCCAGTCATGCAATGTTCATCTTATGCATTCTGCATCTCTTTGCCAATCTTGTAGCTAAGGATCTTGTTCCAATCAATCTTAGTGCGTGTAACTGGCAACTGTCGACGTAAGGCTTTGAAAGTAGTGTCCGACATTGTCTGATAATTCTCACTGATGGCAGTCTATGAAAAATAGTAGTTAGATGGTTAAAGCAAATAAAAGGAACAGACCAATTTATAAAACACATAGATGTTTTCAGAAAAGTTCTTAAACAGCCTGTTTCATGCTTTTAAATAGTCAAATAAAAATTCCAACATCGTTTTAAAAGCTATTTAAAAGTAACTAAAAAAAAAATCTTATAATCATTTTTAGTAGTTAAATTGAATGAAATGAAAATGTAAATGTACTCATTTTGGAAATATTTTACTATTTCACTCAAAGCAATTTAGAAATTTCTGGTTTGCAAATGGTGGAAACTTGTCCAAGTCATAACTAATCATTTAAATTCAAGAGTGTAGTTTAGAAGCTGATAAATAAGGCAAAAAGTAGAGCACAAAATGTGATATAAGCAGATTAAATATATTAAAATGGTTTAGGAAATGCCACCTAAATTAAAATTTCCAATTAGAAATAAAAGAGCCACTTAAAATCTTGATATATTTTAACCAATACTCAGAAATTAAAGTTGGTTAAAATTGAGTCTTAGTATTTTTAAAATATAAAATCTTATTGAATTCAATGTATTTGTCACCTTTTTGGCTAAATTTTCACAAGTCTGCCCTTGGGCTAAAAAATAACCAACAAAAAAATTATTTATTACAGTGAAAAAAAAAAAAAAGAAAAAATTCAGAATTATGGCTGAAAATAAAATATCAGTGTCATGATTCATAACATGAATAAAGATTATACAATACTTTTGAAAATCATACCTGGTATTCATTTTCTGCAGCTTCTACGATCTTAATAAATTCTTTCGCTGTTTGTACCTCATTCTGAATGAATAACAAAAAAAAACCAAAATGGAAATAAAAAATTTAAAACTAGGAAAGTAGTTTAAAGATTCCATAGAATGAATGTGGTCAGTATTTAACTGGTTAAGGACAGCAACATCTTAATAATACTTGCTGAGGAAAAATCATTTGTAACACATAACATAAATGCCAACAGACACCCTTTACAGGCAAAAAGTTAGGTATAGATTTCTAATAATGATCATCTATACAAGTTAAATATTTACTGTACAGTATTTGCCACAATCATGATACACTGGAAAAAACAAATTACCTATTAGGAAGAGCTTAAAGTTTAAGGTGAATTTTTATA
>JAQZBX010049517.1:0-19904 GCA_029593785.1 Cabassous unicinctus
GAAGCCATTACTGTCATCCACATGTTTAATTGCACCATCTGACAAGAGCACAAACATTGCTGGCCCATGTTCTCCACTTTCATTTTCCACTAGAAATGAAAAACAATTTTTGAGACTGAATCTGTTGCTATTTTAAAGGTTATTGTGAGAAACTGAGCTAAAGGAGTTAACGTCTTTATTTTTGTATCAAAGATAAAGGTTATTTTGAAATTATTAGGATTTTTTACACAACTCTGGAATCTGTTGCTTTTGTAAGTGAATTATTTGATCTTAGGGATCCCCACCACCAATCTACTTAACAAAGTCAATCAAGAGTCTACCAGACTTTGTCCTGAAGTAAATGGGGAAAAAACAAAACCCTGATTAAAATCTTTAGCATGGCATAATAACTTTTTTCTAAAGAATGCATTAAGGATTCTTTTCCTTTTCTTCAGTGTCATTAATGTTCGAAGAAAAGCCACTGTCTTGTTAAAACAAACAGCTTAACTTTAGAAATAAGAACTAGCACACTTAGACAAACAGGAGAGCAGGGGCTCAAAGCCAGCTGTTGAAGAGCATCCCTGCTGTCTTAAGAAGCTTTTCCTCAGAGTGCCTAGGGTTTCTGAAGAAACTGAACTCCTAACTGTGTTAATTTTATTGGGACACTACAATTGAGGGAGAACATGCAGATGTCAATGGAAGAGAATAACTGTGCTGAGATAACGGCCTCCTGCTGCTGCCTAAATGCTGAAAAGAGGTTGAGGGGTTTTTCAAGGCCACCTTCATGGAGTCGCTCTGTTTAGTGACTTAATTGTATTCCACCAATTACTGATGGTGACTTACTCACCCTTGTGTGGAATGTTTGCATAGCAGAGTGACAGTTACTTTTAGTACCCTCTTTCTCTGAAGAGCTTTAAGGATGAAACCTCCCTTATGTTTCAACCAATCAGAAGCCAGTTTATCTAGATAAACTAACCTCTTTTTGGTCTTTGCTTTGAAAAAGAGTTAACACTTTACTGGTACAATTAAGGCTGTTCTATCCTGGAGGAAATAAATTCAGTATTAATTCACATCTAAATTACTGGGGTTGAAACTCTGCCAGCCATCCAGATTAATGAGACACTCAGAAAGAGTGGAGACCCCTAGCTGGAAGTTGGCCTACAGAGGAGTAGCCACTACAACCAGGGCATTTCCCAGGCTTAAGAGACAGGCAAGCAAGGTTTTGGTGTCTCAGGTAGAGACGGGCCTGATGCAGCTCTGCCCTCCACTGGTCTCTCTCCTTTAAAAGTCCTCTGTGTTTGACTGACTCCTGCATATGGCAGTGAGGTAGTACTGCGCAGTTGCTGGTAGGTGAGTTTAAAGTCTTAATCTATGCATTCAGAGAAATATTTTTATATGCTTTGTGTAATTTATAACAAGGATTTTTTTTTTTAGCTTTGTTAACTGTGAATTCACCCCTCTTCCTCCACTGCATATTTAAAGCATGTGTTCACACTGTGTGTAAACATTCACTGAAGATTTTTTCTTTATGCATTGCTGACTGTTCAAACATAACAAATATTATTAAAATTAAATATTAACTGACTAGGCCCATATTCTTTAATTTTTGTTCTTGTAAACAGCACTATACTAATCATAGGAGGTTCAAATTGTTGGACAGTCTCAGGGACGAGCAGCTCTGGAAGAAGACTCAAAGGGCCCATTCTCCACCTGCGCCTCTCATCCCGCTGTGGCTACAGTGCTCACACCCTGTCAGTGGCACCTGGAGACAGATATTTTGTGTGGCATCTTTCCTCCCAGCTCTCAGCAGTGGGCTTCATTTCCCCAAAGTAGCTGAGCCAGCTAGATGGAGGTCATCCCCTATTAACCATTTTTTTTGAATATCCTATTTCCTTTACACAACTGAGCCTCTCTTTTGGGCTGTCAGCTTCTGTCAGGGCCTCAGTGAACTCAGAAGCAAGTTCCCAGAATAGGAAAAGAAATACACCCTTACACCTTTAGATCTTTAGCTGAGAATGATGCCGAATGAATCTGCATTTCTGTTGGTTTAAGGCAGCTAGAGCCTCACACAGCAGACATGCCAAATTGGCTTAATAAATCAGAGAGCATAGCAGAGACCTTTTCTTAGCACCAAGAGAAGCAGAATAATTTGGGCATTTGTGCTTTCATACATGCTTTATCACTGGGATGGACGTCTTCTCCCATATACTCATAAACATCCTGGGCAGAAACAGCCTGCCAAAAAAAAATGTGATTAACCTTTAACAAATGGTCCTGCAGCAGAAACCAAGCCAGAGCATATAGAAAACCAGATCAAAGGCGCCATCTCCGCTCCTACTGCAAACCATTTAGGGTGGAAAAAGGCATCACTCACAAACAAGTCATATCATACCAAAAATAAAAAGTATAGGAAATGCAAGATACAGGAGACCTGAAGACTCTAAGGTAACAAAGACAAGCAACCCATCCCAAACCTAAGAGGCCTGCTGCCAGATGGCCTCTGACCTGCAGAAAAGAAACTTTGATGGCCTACTCAAGAAAGCAATTTAATTCATCCCCTCACACCTCGTTTACCAGCCTGACACTGTCAGGCAGGGCTGGTGGCAGCCTCTGGCCTTCTCTGCTTGCACATTTGGCTACAGCTGAACTGAGGAAGATGAATGAGTTGGAGGCCTCAATGGTGATGGGGGCCTTTCTGGAACAGACGTCTAAAGGAGCAAGGAAATAAAGCACTCTGCACTTCTCAGCCCTAGAGAAACAGGCTCAGAGGCCTGAGGAATGACAAACATGGAGGTGTTCATACCAGCTTTCCCAAGAGGCGTTGGGTCAGACTTCAGGGGCTTTATTTCTCACCTTTGTTCAGTGTCTATATAGCAGAGCGGGAACTACTGGCAATTAACCAGTGAATTTTGGCTGTGAAGACAATATTTCCATCTAAAAGCTCTTGGGTCAGAAGTTTTCAGATAACTGCAGCCACATAGATATGTGTAATGTCTACCTCCTCTGCCTCTGCCTTCCTTTCTGCCTCCCCCAAAGGTCCTAATCTCCAAACCACATGAACAAAAGCTCTAACAGTGTGTAGATATTGTTGATCACATAGCTTTATTTCTTCAGTGCTCCATTTTTAATAGATTCAGGCCAGAACTCCAGAATACAGGCCTCAGTTCCTAGGGACAGCCTGGCTCTGCAGTCATGTTTTCCAGGAGAAAAAAAGCTTTATTTAAAAAAAAAACAAAACACTTTAGGAAATATGAAAAAGCATAGGGGGAAGGGATCATGAAATGATTGAGAACAGTACAGTGTGGAAATAACACATCGGGAACCAGGAGACTTAGGGACTAGACTGGGCTCGGCCTTAAACTAGCTGGGATCTCAGGTACGCCACCCACCTATTGGGCCTCCCTTTCTTGTCTAAGGCATTTAGCACAGTTCTTCTGTGAGGCGCTTCATAGGAGCAAAGTCTAACAATTGCCCTCAGCGTTTGCCATCAAGTCCATTTTGCAGACATGTTTGGTGTCATCTCCCCTCCTGATGAAAACCAGGGAGGGCCAGAAGTAAATCCCAGGAATACATTTTAGGCAAGTCCAGCATCTTTGGCCATCCTGTAGAAGATACCTCTAGCTGCAATGAGGCTGCTTGGAGAATCAAATTCAGCTACTGTCCCTTTGTCCAGTACCAGGACCCTAGCCAAAGGAGAGGAGTGGTCAGGTCTCCAGGAACTCAGAACTGGCCACACAGTCCAGCCCTGCCCTTCTGGGTACTGCTCAGACCCTGCAGTGATATGCCAACCCACCCACTTCTGTCAACCCACCCAACAAGGTCGATACTCCAGTGTGCACGCTTGCACAGCTGGTTATTTTAGCTGCTTCCTTTGCTCTCCTGGCAAGTGAGGCAATTTCTGGGATCAAACACAAGGTCCTATTCATCTCTACTAGTCGGGACGCTGAAAACTTTCCCTAATGAGCCCTTCCCCTCCCCTTGGTCTTGGGAGTTTGGGCCGGCTGTGCGCAGGGAGCTACAGACCTGCGCAATGGGTCATGTGCACTTCCATCTGCTTTGTGCCAGCTCACAAAGGCACACGACGGGAAACTGGGCTGCGGTGAGGCCTGACACTGGAATCTGGGACTGCAGCTGCAAATCCGCAGCTGGCTGCTGCTGATGGTGGATCCCCCTCCTCCCCTCTCGGTCAGGCTTGGGCCTGGGATTAGAATCTTCCGCCAACCAAATGCAGGGTGCTCCCAGAGCAGCACTAACAGGCTGGCTCCACCAGGGTGGGGCAGGAGGAGAAAGGGCTTTGAAGCCTGGAGAGATGCCCCTCGGTGGGAACGGGTGGACTGTATTCTCTGACTCCCCCTCCTGGGCTCCTGGAAACATGTCCTGAGAAGGAGTATTTCTGTGGACATTACTACCTGGCTAATGCCCAAATTGAAGCCCAGGAAACTGCTGCCTGCCTTTCCACCAACCCCCAAAGAAAGTCTTCAATGGCTTCTCATTGCTCTTAGGGTAAGGACTAAATGCTTTACCATGGTCCTCGAGGTACAACATGGTGGGACACGTTTCCCTCTCCCCATCATCTTGGTTCCACTGCCCCTTTTGCCTTCTGCACTCCAGCCTCATATGCTCCTGCCTCAGGGCCTTTGCATGTATTGCATCCTCTGCCTGGAAGTTTCAGCTCCTTCCCTAATCCTGCCCCCAACTCATTCACAGCTTTTAGGGTCCAGCTGGCCTTGGCAACACTGTGTGGACTTGCTTCTTCTGGCCTACAACTACATGGACCCCTGCTTTTTTCCTGTAGGCTATAATTACATGTTCATTGGTGTGATTATTAAATTAATTTCTGCCTGTCCCACTAGGATGTATGAACTCCCAACCCCAAGGTCAGTCTGAGCCTCCAACATTCAGGTTGCTAGTGAATAAACAGATCCTCTCAGTCCCAGCCCTGTCTCTGGTCTGGACCCAGTGCCCAGAGCAACCCAGTCACCCTCTCTTCTCCTCCCAGTGGGGCCCTGGATGGGAGTGGGGTGGGTAGAGATGGAACACAGGTAGGTAGGGCCAGGGATTCTTGGCACTGCTGATCATATGAGGACCCTTCCAAGAGAGGGACAAAGGCTTACAGATTGCCCTGTCCATGGCTATCCCTCCCCTCCACAATTTTTATTGAATAAAGGAAGGCCTGGTGATGTATTCCCACCATTCTCCTTCAACAGAGACTTCCTCAAGCCTCCCGCCTCCTCCTCCTGGCTCAGGGATCTCACTCCTGGTATCTCTAAGGGGGCCAGCCTGCCAAGCCAGCACCAGCATACTTCCTTGAGGCTTCTGAGTCCCACAGCCCCCTCCCCTCAGCCTCTGCACCACTTCCTGGCATTTGGGACAAGGAGGGAACAAGTCATACATTTTCCTTTTGGCTGAATGGCCTGCCTGCCTGAGGAAGCCATAAGATTCCCAGCACCGGGCCCCTTCCCTCATCCTTGGAGCCCACCAGGTCCCCCATGTGCACACCCCACCTGGTGTAGTCCATGATGGTGTTGAGCCGGTGTGCAATGGTCAGCACGGTGCAGGTCTCAAACTGGGTGCGGATGGTAGCCTGGATGAGGTCATCTGTCTCCAGGTCAATGGCGGCTGTGGCCTCGTCTAAAACCAGGACACGGCTCTTGCGGAGCAGGGCTCGGGCCAGGCACACAAGCTGCCGCTGGCCGACGCTGGAAAGGGGAAGGCAGGCACGTCCAGCCTGGCGCCCCTACCTGCCTCCTGCCCTTGCTCCCCAACCCGTTTCTGTTTCCAGTCTTTCCCAATGGTCCAGAACTGGCTTTCTGTCTAACCACTCCCATTTCTGCCATAGCCCAGACCTCCAGAAAGTCATAGTGGATGTCTGGACACCACAAGGGATGATGAGGAGCCTTGGGGGGTGAAGCTGGTGCTCAACAAAATTGTGAAATCCCCCAGTCTGTCTTTGGCACCTCCAGCCTCCACTTTTTGTACTTTTGCCCCATCCTTGCTCCTCAACTAGTGCCATGATGTTCTCTGCTGCATCCTATCAGTCATTCACACCTTAGTAAGAACATGCTTAAATGGCTCTTCCTGGGTATTTGCATATAAGCCTCACTGCACTACCTTGCTGTGCCTAACAGTACATATCTCCCATCCCCATGGGGAGTACAGCCAGGGCTCTTGTGGGGACAAGAAGGGTAGGTCAGGAGAGGATCCCAGGAATTCCTCTAGTCACTGGGGAGGTGGAGGAGGGGCAGGATGCATACCTTCAACCTCCTACCTTGGAAGCCAGAGCCAGTGGACAAAGCGAGGCTGTGTTCCCAACCACGGAGGCCACCGCACCCCCATACCCAAGGACAAATGCCTCAGCCCTTCCCAAAGGAGTGAGTCACCAGAGCTGGAGTGAAGGCCAGACTCTCTCTGGCCCGTTCCCACAACTAATGAAGGTTTTGGCAGCAGAATGAGCTGCCCGATAGAACTCGGCTGATTTATGGTAGGACTGGCACAGGATACAGGTTACCCTTGAAGGGGCTATAAGCTTAGTGAGGGAGGAGGGGAGCTAATTTCTGCCTCAGATGCCGTTGGGAGTGTGTGTGTGAGGGGGAAGGTGCGGCTAGCCAAGGAGCAAGCCGGGATAGGAGAGGAGACGGAAAACAGCCATGGGGCATGGGCTCTGGAGAGCCCATGCTTGTCCCCCAGCCACCCCCAAAGTGCTTAAATAAATGAAATCCAGTTAAAATACACCTTTGGCCTTAAAGGGCCGCCTGGAGTGGCAATGGATTGCCACTGGCTGCCTGGGTGAGGGAGATGGCGGTGATGCAGCAAGGGAAGGTTTGGGCAAAAGCCCCCGCTTTCCTGTCTCCTGCCCTGCTCCTTTGCTAGCTGAGCAGCTTTAGGCAAATAATTTCATATTTCTGAGCCTCCCTTCCAGCCCACAGGACTGCAGTGGGAATAAACGAGATAATAGAGGGCAAAGAACTTTGAACACTATTAAGTACTGAACAGATATAAAAAGGAAAAAAAAATTTGAGATGCAGAGTGGGTCCAGGGGTATGAACGGAGTATAAGAAAAATAGAAGGAAGAACACCTAACATTTAACAGGAGAGTCAGCCAGGCCAAGTGCTTTCCATTTCATCACAATGACCCTAAGACTTGGTTTGTCCAATACGGCAGCCACCGGCCACATGTGGCAATTGAGCACTTGTAATGTGCCAAGTCTGAATTAAGAAGTGCTGTAAGTGCAAAATACACACTGGATTTCAAACAGTATGAAAAAAAAAAAGCAAAATATCTCATTAATAATTTTTATATCAATGTTCAAATGATAACCTATTAGATATATTGGGTTAAATAAAATATGCCATTAAAATTAACTTTTAAAAATGACTACTAGAAACACTTAAATGATATATATATGTGTGTGTGTGTGTGTGACTCACATTATATTGTTATTGGACAGCATGGTGCTAAGAGGTATGGACAATTATTATGCCCATTTTAGAGTGAAGGAAAAGGAGGCATAGAGAGGTTAAGCAACTTGTCCCAAATCACACAGCTAACACAGTAAGAAGTGCCTCTGGCCCTCCCTCATGCACAGTCCAAACTGGGATATAAAATGAGGCCAGCTCTGGAGGGGACACAAGAAGGTCCTGGGAGCTCACTTCACCTACTCCTAAACTTCAGGCCAGATTGCATCCACCTGTGATTTTCCTAAAGCACTGCGGACTACTCCTTACTGTCACTTGATCTACAGGTTTAGGCCAGAGCCCCTTCCCCAGGCCAAGCACAGCACTGAAACCACAGATGACATAACTGAAGAGAGTTTTGGAAGCTTCCAGACCAGGTTCAAATCCTAGTCATGCCTTCTCTCAGCTTTGTGACTTTGGCCAAGTCCCTTATCCTATGAGCCTCAGTTTCCTCATCTGTGAAATGGGATCATGGACCACCTCCAGGGTTCATGTGAAGAGTCAACGAAGTAGCACATAGCACCTGGTCAACAGAGTACGCTTAATACAAAACAAAACCCCCCATGCACCCAGACCAGACTGGAGTGTGGAGGGAAGGGAGACCTGGCCTCGACCCTGTGTCACTTGATGCCGGAGCCTCGGGTGACCCTAGGTTTGGGTGAGGGCTGCTGTTTCTGCCCTGCCCTCTCCCAGCTGTTACCTGAGATTCTCCCCGCCCTCGGAGCACTGGAAGTCAAGGCCTGCCGGCTGGGAGCTCACAAATGTGTGCAGGTGGGACAGCTCCAGGGCCTGCCACATGTCCTCCTCCGAGTAATTGCCAAAGGGGTCCAGGTTCATACGCAGGGTCCCCGAGAACAGGACGGGGTCCTGGGGACAAGAAGGCCTCAGAGTGAGGTAGCTCAAGCCCACGAGGAGCCATGGACTCCAGGGCCAAGAAAAAAGAGAGGGACTGAGGTTACAGCTTTCCCACCGTGTCTTCTGCCCCACAGGTCCCAGGCAGCGGCCAAGGAGACAGAAAAATTGCCTGTGGGGAAGTGATAAACCTCAGCTTTGTCTATCACAAAGTCCTCTGTTAAAGCAGGAACTGGAGGCCCTAATCTGACTCCAAAATGTCCAGTTGGCAGAAAAAACACCCCAGAGGAGCCAGAAAAAGTGAAATGTAACTCAGCTGTGTCACAAGGAGACCAGGACACTTGTCTCACGGGGAGGTCAAGCGGTTCTGGCCCCACTTAGGTGGGGTCAGGGGGTCTGACCGGGCCAGGGTGTGCCTGCCCCCTCCAGATCCGTGCTGCCCGCTAACCGGCCCCCAGCCTCCAAGACAGAGGTCCCAACAGCTGTCCTCAGGCTACAGAACAGAGTGGGGCCTGCCCCAGGGTCCCTGGTCAGTGAGGCCAGCCCATGGCAGGCTCCTACCTGGGGGATGATGGTCAGCTGGGAACGCAGGTCATGGAGTCCAATGTGTGCTACGTTGAGGCCGTCGATGCGGATTTCACCCTCCGCTGCCTCCAAGATGCGGAATAGGCAGAGAGTCATGGACGACTTGCCAGCTCCAGTGCGGCCCACGATCCCCACCTGGAGGGCGCGGGGAGGGGGCTGTTAGGGGGCAGCCCAGGGGCCAGAAGGGGAGGGGAGAGCAAGGAGAGGAGGGGCGTCTCTGGGCCTCCCCCCGAGCGGCCAGGCAGAGGCACCTGTTCTCTCAAAGGCCCCTGCTCCCGTGAGGGCTGCGGCCACGTCCCGGGGCAGCCCACCCAGGCGTACCTTCTCGCCACTGCGCACGCGCAGACTCAAGTCCTTCAGCACCAGCTCCAGACCCGGCCGGTAGCGCACGGAATAATTCCGGAACTCCACTTCCCCACGCGGGGGCCAGTCCTGGGGTGGGCGGCTGCCCTCGATCACCCAGGGAGCCTGGCCGGAGGGGCAGACGGGCTGTGCTGCAGGGGGGCCCTCTTCCCCAGTTCTCAGCATCCCTCTCTCCCAGGCCCCTTCACACTCACCTACCGTGGTTTATTTGGGAGGGGGAGGGGTAAAGCTGGGTTATCCTAGCCTTGCAGCTTAACGAATCTTTTATCCCTCTGACTTTATTTCCCACATCATCTACTCCAAAAATTCCCTCCCCTGTCCCCTCCCACCTCTCCTGTGCCCTGGGTTCCTGAGGTGCCTTGTTCCTGCCTGCCCTAGACCTCTCACCCCCTTTCACGCCCCTCCTGAGGCTTGTACTCCAGTGCGGGGAGACATAGGATCAGCAAATGCTCAAATCCATGTTGTGTAAGAAGATGGTGCGTGCTTGGGGAAGGGGATGAGGTGTCCTAGGTGTTGCTGCACAGAGACCAGGGAAGGCTTCTTGGAGGAGGTGATATTTTAATAAAGACCTAAAGGAGGAGAGAGGTCAAGCAAGTGGCTATCTGGGGGAAGGCCATTTCAGGCAGAGGGATCACAGGAATGCCTCCAGGTGTGTTCTGGGGCACAGAGAGAAAGATGAGATGTGGGAAAATGAGGCAGCGGGTGGCCCCATCATGTAGGGCCTGCAGGCCATTTTAATACCACGTTTGTTTGTTTACTCTGAGATGCAGAACCATTAGAGGGCTGCGCACAGAGAAATGATGTGAGTTGATGTGCTTTTAAAGGTTCCCTCTGGCTGCCAAGAGGAGGACGGATGGGGGAAGAGGAGGAGGGCAGAAACTGGGAGACCAGTTAGAAGGCTGTTGCAATAATCAGGGCATGAGACGATGGTGGCTTTGAGACAGGCATCGGCCATAATTTGTGAGGCCCAGTGCAAAACGAAAACGCAAGGTGCCTTGTTCAAAAACTATTAAGGATTTCAAGGTGGCAGCAGCAGAGAATTAAACCAAGCGTGGGGCCCTTCTAATGCGGGACTCTGTGCAGCTACACAGGTTGCACATGTGAACCTGGCCCGGCTTTGAGGCAGGGAAGCCAGACTGCCGGCAGTCACAAAGCAGAGCACCTTGAGGAGAAAAATTCTGTTGAAAGCAGAATTTTTAGGGTAAGGAGAAGGTATCGTGTGTGTAAACAGGGGGAAATTGGAATGTTAGATGTGAAGAGGGAAAATGTGAAAAACCCTGGTTGGGGGGATGATGGGGGATGCCTGGGGAAGGCAGGGGAAGGCTGGGGGCCCTGGGTGGAGGAGACCCACTGGGTGAGAGCAGTCCACGTGACGGTGCATTTCAAGGAAGAGAGAGGGCTCCTCTTGTCTGAATGTCGCTGAGAGATTGGGCTAGATGAGAACCCGGGAGGTCACTGGTGAGCAGTTTCAGTGCAGGGATAGGAACAGAAAGCAGACTGTAGCAGGCAGATGAGCAAAAGGGAGACGAGGGAGTGGAGAGAGTGTGTGTAGACTATGCTTTAAAACAAGTTTTACGATGGCAGAGAGCAGAGAAATGGGGTGGGATGTAGGGGTAAGGAAGGGTGTGTTTTGCCTAGAATGAGAGCTATGAGAGCACGTTTTTGCACATGATTGGGGACCATCCAAGAGAGGGGGCAAGACTGACAAACAGGAGGTGGCAGGCTTGATTGAGGAAGTGAAGGACTTTGAAACAAGGAGGGGCATTTCCTGTTCCAAGAGAAAGGAAGAAGGTGAAAAAGGCACAGGCAGGTCTGAAGGTCTGGAGGAAGGAGGGTTAAAGGAGTTCTTGTCTTATAACCTGTCTTCTCACTGAAGTGTCGGGCAAGCTCCACAGCTGAGTACAAAGGAGAAGGACATGTAGGGATTTGAGGAAAGAGAGTGTTGGGAATAGATCTTCCTGAAAACAGGAACACATCCTTATTGGAGAAGCACAGAGAGAATGCCCAGCAGTGACACGTGATTATGAATTTGCAGTAAAATCGGTGATGTTCTCCAGCAGTGTTTTAGCTGCTCAGTGCAGGCATGAAGAAGGTAGATAGATGGGCTCAGCTGGGGTCGGGGGTTTGTAGGTGAGTATAACTGGGAGACGGAGAAAGGCAAGGAGTTGAGAGCATATGCATTAATGGAGCATAGACTCTAGGCTGGACAGGAAGGAAGGTGAAAACAGAAAGACCCGATGGACAGAGAGACCACAGGATTTGGTGGTCTCAGTGAGGACAAAGTACTGTAACCACTGGAAGACTTGGGAGGGATGGGATGGGGTGGTCTAAAAGAGGGATGTTGACACTGAGACCTCAGAGACGGTGCAGCCTTGGGCACAAAGAAGTCTGGGGTATGATGGTGGGACGGAGCGGGTGGAGAAACGTCTAAACCCCACAGTAGAAGACAACTCCCAACAAAAGGCATGCTATCCCACCTCCGCTCCTACGACCCAGCTGATCTCTTTGGCTGGAAGAGATCTTACTTTCCCCTGCCCTGCCCCATACCACCATCATACCCCATCTATTAAAACCTACCCATCCTTCAAGTCTCAGCTCAACTCCCCTGTTCACCTTCACTGAACAAGCCCCCTTATCTGTCCTCTTTGGGTACACCACCCCAGAGCTTTTTCCATCCCTGGCAGAGCTCTCAAGTATGTCTTACCTTTCCCACTAAAATCAGAATCTGCTTGAGGGCAGAACCTGTCTCTTGCTCCACTCTGAACACTCTAAGGCTCCCCACACAGAGCCAGACCTCTGGCTGATGCTCGTTAAGGGCTGAATGGGTGAGTGAGTGAATGAGGAGCCACCTGAGCAGTTAGTTGGCCTCCGTGTGTAGGGATGGTGGGCCGCCAAGCACCCCTCCCCAGCTACTCCTGATTCCCCACAGCCCCAGGGGCATCCCAGGACCCACCTCAGTCTCTGTCTTAGTATACTCCTTGACTCTCTCCACAGCTACAATGTTAGACTCCAAGTCCGACACCATCCGTACCATCCAGTTCAGAGCAAAGGTCACCTGGTCAAAGGGACTGGGTCATGGGCAGGAAGAAAGCTCTCCCTCTCCCCCCAATGTCTTTGAGAAGAGTTCAGAGTCTTTGCTCATGCTCCTATCCCATCTCTGAACCAGGGAGACCTTTGCAAGCCCACAGGTATGCCACCTAAGATTCCTCAGTGACAACCCAGACTTAACCAAGGATGACCTAACTTTACTAGACCTAGGACTTCCGTGGGAATCATGTTAAAATGCAGCTTCTGATTCCGTAGGTCTGGAGTGGAACCTGAGATTCTGCATTTCTGACAAGTTCCCAGGTGACGTTGCTGCAGCTGGTCCGGGGACCACACCGTGCATACCAAGAATGTTGATAGACATGCAGAATCCTGAGTCCTCTCCAGGCCTACTGAATCAGAATCGGCATTTAACAAGCTCTCCAGGTGGTTCACAGATGCACTGAAGTTTGGGAAGACTGGCCCGTCTGGACTGGACTGCCATTTGTTTACCAAAGCATTCATGATAGGAGCCGTTGAAAATGGGATCTGCTTTACAAAACTTTTGTTTGTCGTTACAAGGTCGACCTCCAGCCCAGGCTTGTGCACCAGGTTACCTACTCCGTGCCCTTTCTCTGCAGGCTTGTGGACAGAGTGTATTTCAGCCCTAGGCTTCCCTGCCCAGGACCTCTGTCAGGGGTGCCCTTCTATATCCTGCCCACAGACAGGACAAGTTCTGTTTGTCCTTTGGGGTCAAGCTTCAAGAACATTTCTCCAACACTCCAAGAAAGAGAAACTCCTCCAAGTTCTCCCCCACAAAGCCCTGCTCACACTGCATTACAATCCCTGCTATGTCTCCCCACCCTCCACTGCGAGCTTCTTGGGAGCAGAACTTGAGACTGGTCCCTGACTGGGGCACAGAGAGTTCAGGACCTGCTTTGACTCTGCCCCAGTGGTGGCCGTGCTCTGGGGCCCAGGACCTTCCGCACCTGTAGGGCATAGGACACAGAGAGGCCCACCAGCCCGGGATTCAGGCTGCTTCTCCCGATCACAGCAAACAATGCAGCAAAGAGCACAACACAGTTCCCTAGGAACTCCACTCGGATGCCCAGCCACCTGCGTGAGGGGTTAGACAAGGAAGAAGAGAGGCAGTGCGGGGAGGGGGTGGCTTAGGGGGAGGGAGAGGCCAGGACCCAGAACACCGGGGCCTCTGGCAGAAACCCTGGGGGGAGCTCTTGGGGGCGGGCTGAAGCTGCTGACCGGTTGGAGACAATGTAGGGGTAGCAGCTCCGCTGGTTGGTGTCCACCTTAATGTCACTGATGGCCTCAAAGTCCTGGCCACGGCCATAGGCCCGGATGACGACGGCGCCCGTCACCGTCTCCGAAAAGTGGGAGTAGATGGGCGAGCGGCTGATCGATTCCAGCCGCTTCAGTTGTCGTGACGTGGCCACATAGTAGCGCTGACAGGATGGACGAAAGGGCTTGGGTTCAGGGCCGTGGAGCCCCCAACTCAGTCCTGCACACCCTCTGAAACCATCCATTTCCCCGGCAGTGGCAGCCCCCCTTGAGACCTGCTCCTTGCCCCACCCCCAAGAACCCAAGACTTAGGGTCCTGATGCGGTTTGCTGAACTCATTCCAGCCTTTCCCTCTGTTCAGCTCTGCTCAGTCTCCCAGGCCACTTCCTCCATGAAGCCTTTCCTGATTCCCCAGTCATCAGGTATCTCCTGACCTCTGTATGATTACAACGCTGAGCTTGCTTGCCCTCTGTTTTTTTTTTTAAATACTTAAAAAAGATTTTTTTTAAAGATACTTAGATTACATAAATGTGACATAAAAATGTAGGGGAGGGTAGTAGATGTGGCTTAAGCGACTGAACTCCCGCCTACCACATGGGAGATCCCGGGTTTGGTCCCCAGTGCCTCCTGGAGAAGACGAGCAAGACAGTGAGCTGGTGTGATGGGCTGGTGTGGCGAGCTGACGCAACAAGATGATGCAACAAGGAGACACAAAGAGGAAACATAGTGAGAGACACAACAAAGCAGGGAGTTGAGGTGGCTCAAGCGATTGAGCACCACTCTCCCACATGGGAGGTCCCAGGTTCGGTTCCCAGTGCCTCCTAAAGAGAAGACGAGCAGACACAGAGAGCACACAACAAGTGCAAACAACAAGTTGGAGCAGGAGGAATAAATAAAGTAAATCTTTAAAAAATAATGTAGGGGATTCCCATATGCCCCACTCCCTACCCCTTCCACATTTTCCCACATTAACAGCATCCTTCATTAGTGTGGTATATTTGTTACAATTGGTGAACACATATTGGAGCATTGCCACTAAGTGTGGATTATAGTTTACATCATAGTTTAAACTCTCTCCCATACAGTTTTGTAAGTTATGACAAGATATATAATGGCCTGTATCTGTCATTGCAACATCATTCAGGACAATTCCAATGTCCCAAAAGTGCCCCCATATTCACCTATTTTTTCCCTCTCCCTCCCCTCAATCTCCAATGGTCACTGCCTCCACATCAATGATAAAAGTTCTTCCATTGCTAGAATAACAATAAGTCTATAGTAGAATAACAGTAAGTCTACTCTAGTCCACCATTCATTCCCCAATCCTGAGACTTCTGGGATGGTGATGCCCACTCTGCCTCTAATTGAGAGGGGGCTTAGCAGATGAATGGGACTATCTTGCTTGCAGTTGTAGACTCTCTCTGTTCCTTGGGATGGTTGTTGTCCATCATCATTTCCTCGTTAGTTGTCTTGGGTCAGTCTACCAATGAACTGGGGAGTAGGTGTTACAACTCTGTTGAGATTCAGGGCCGACTGGCACATGGAAAGCCCAAAGATTTAAGTCTCTTGGACATAGACCTATCAACTCTAGTACTAACTATAGGTTCAAATATAAGGGACAGAAGAGCCATGTTTAGGGAAACCACAACTGAGTTCAACTCTATCACATTGGGGAGAATAAATTCCAAAGTAGGGTCCACTGGTAGGGCGCCAAACTCCTGAGCTGTCAGCCTGGACTATAGTATCTGGATGTCTCCAGAGCCCTTAGGAACCCCGCTATTTGAGGCAATATTTACTGTGGCAGTCAATGAGATCCTGCTGAGACATGCATAAGTGTAACCCCTGGAATGACCTCCCGACTCACTTTGAAGTCTCTTAGCCATATAAACTCATTTGTCTCTACCCTTTCCCCCTTTTGGTTAAGGTCTTTTTCTAGTTGCATTGCTAATTGGTGCTTGGTAGTAATCTCTCGGTGCCAGGGAGGTTCATCTCCGGAGTCATGTCCCATGCTGGGGGCTAGTTAATGCATTTATATGCTGAGTTTGGCTTAGAGAGAGGTTGCTTGGCCTCTTAAGTCAGTGACTTCATCTATCTCCATTTAGGAGCCCTGGTAACACGTTCACACATTCAAATGTTTTTGTAAAATTTGCAAAAATAAGAAAAATTTGTCCCCTTTTTCTTAAAGAGCCTCATCCCCAATTGTTTAAGCTCCAGCCCCAGAAAAACATGGTTCTGCCTCCAATTTCTATCTTCTCTCCTGAGGGCTCCAAAATGCCCAGAGCTATAGGACTGTGTCTCTGAGTCTCCCTTGCCTCAGACCAGCTAGAACCCAGAGCACCCTCTCCACACTCAAGGCTGAGCTTCTTTCTACCTTGTAGATGTCCCACAGCAACTGATTAATTAATTGCAGGATAGCCTTTTGTAGTTAGCTGTGTCTGTATATTATGACCTATTTCTGTTAAAAACATACATATGTATCTATGTGTAAACACATATATGTTTAAGTATGTATACAAAGTTGGGAAGGATATGTCCCAAACTGTTAATATTTTATTTAAAAATAGCCAACAAGAAGGAGCTCCAGGGCCAGTGATACAATTTACCTGAGTGTATCCTTTTATCCTCACCACGACCCTATGGATAGGCTCTATGATTATCCAGAATTCACAGGTCAGGAAAATGAGTTCCAAAGAGGTGAAGTAATTTAACTACTGCTTCTAACAAAACCCAGTGGCAACCTGGGAGCGTGATCTTCCAGAGACCCACCTGGAGCAGATTGCAAGTCCATCCACTCGCCCTGTCCACCCATGACCTGTGCCTACCTGTGAGCCCAGCCCACCAGTGAGCCCTGTCCACCTGTGAGTCCTGTCCACCCATGTACCTAGTCCACGCACAAGCTCTGTCCACCTGCTAGCCCCATCCACCCACTAGCCCTGTCCACCTGCTAGCCATGTCTACCCATTCACCCCATCCATCTGTTCACCCCATCCACCCATGAACCATGGTCACTCACCTGTGCAAAGATGTAGAGAGCAGTCAAAGGCAGGATGACCACGGAGAAGAGCGGTGTGCTGGTCACGATGACCACGAGGGTGGAGACGGAGTTGAAGAAGGCACCGAGCAGCATGAGGATGGTGGGAGCCAGGACCTCATCGATGACGTAGATGTCCTTGGAGAAGCGGTTGAGGATACGGCCCGAGGGCGTCGTGTCGAAGAAGGACTGTGGTGAGCGCATCTTGTTGTGCAGCAGGGCTTGGTGCAGCGAGCGCGCCGCCTGGATGCTGCCAACCGTCATGGTGAGGGCGGAGAGCATGATCAGGAGCCCTGGTTGAGGAGGCAGAGGGCAGGCTTGCTCACCTGGGCCAGGGGGTGGGGAAGGAGGCTAGGCTCAGAGTGAAGGATGGCCTGGGAGGGCTGGGGAGGCTTTAGGCAGGGGCATGGTTTGGGGGATGCTGCAGCCCAGAGGTGAGGAAGGGACCTTGGGGGCCCCTTCCGCGCACCTCCACAGGCTCACCTTGCAGCATCCCCAAGGTGGCATAGACGCCCAGCCTCAGGGAGGTGTTGTTCTGACGGCCGTCCACTACAGGCTCATTGGTCCAGGCGCTGAGCCACACATTGGCCCCGATGGCAGCAGCACTTTGAGCCCCATACAGGAGACAGACGACCAGCGTGGTCCGGAGCCCCACAGCCTTGGCATAGTCCCAGAACACACTTAGCTTCACCTGCAGCCCGTGACCACGGTGGGCAGGAACGGAAGATTCCTGTCAGCCCGACCCCCTGCTGGGGGCCTGTTTGCCCTGTCCAGCCCCCCTCAACCACCCCACTCACGTTGCCCATCTCTGCCTTCTCCTCCTGGACCAGCACCCCGCTGGCCTTCGCCTCTGTCGCCTGCACCACCTTCTCTGCTGGGCCCAGCCGTCTCCGGGACACAGACCAAGCCTGGCCTTCCCCTTCCGAGGACATGGTGCTCATCTGCCTGCAGAGGGAGCTGGTCAGGCCCTGGGGGAAGGGGCCGGGAGGGCTCTGACACAATCTCAGGACAGAGCCCCCAGAAGAAGCTGAAGGTTGTAGCCAGAGGCCCAGGGTGTAAGTGCCAGGGAGAGAGCCCAGCTGCACCTTTCCTGGCAGGGCTTGGGAAGCCCGGATGCAGCCTCTGAGGGGGCTGGGAGCTCTCAGGAGCTCACCTCATGAACTGCTTCTGGACCTCATAGGTGACTGGCTCATAATCTGTCAGGTCAGTGTGATTGCTGAGCGTGTCTTCGATCAGCAGCACCTCCTCATCGTCCACATCCTCCAAGACTGTAGCAGGGAATGGAAGGAGACAGAGGGTGGCTAGCTCACTCTGCAAGCCCCTGGCATCCCCCAATCCCCACTCCAATGAAGGAGCCCGAATGGAAAAGCCCGAGAGAAAATGAGAGGGACTGAAAGGGCAGCAAGAATGACTTAGGTTAGACAACAAGAAAAACTTCCCATCGTGGACTATGGAAAGCCGGACCCAAATGGAAGGGTCACTGGCTCCCTGAATGACCTTAGGCAGGTTTCTAAATTCTCTGAGCTGAGTTTCCTCAAATGCAAAACGGAGATAATAATAGTGCCTACCTCATAGCCTCTTTGTGAGAATTAAAGGAAAGAATGCGTGCCAAGTGCTTAGCAAGAGGCATTGCACTTAGTAAATGCTCAAGACCTGTTAGCTGTATATATGGGTGAGAAGACCCAGGAAAAGGTCTGTGAGCCATCCCAGAGTTTGGGGGTGGGGAGCTGGGGACTGGGCTTCAAGATGCTCTCTGAGGGCAGGGGCTTTCATGACTTCTTGCTGCTATATCCCAGTGCCTAGAGCAGTGCCTGGAACATGCTCAGTAAACATTGTTGATAAATAAACTTTACCAAGAACTTGCACGTATGCCAAACAATTTATCCATGGAACAGCCCAGCCATATAAGCTGGGTCTGGGCGCTCATGCCCTTTGACAGGTGGGAAAACTGAAGCTCGGAGACCTGAGCTGCGGATCCAAATTCCCACAGTTAAGGAAGAGGAGGAGGTGGGACTTGGCTCTATGCCCAGCTCATTCTCCCTGTGGTGATGTGTGACTGTCACACAGATGGTCCCAGTTTCCCAGGCTTCTCTTGTTCAGAGACTCTCAGACACCTGGAGACAGGTGGGAGGGCACAGGAACACGTAGGGCCAGGGATGGCAGGTACCAGTCCTGCTGTCCTCCTTCGGGTGCCCCTCGTCTTCATCGGGTACGTAGTTGCGGAGGAAGTCGGCGAAGGAGCTGTCGCGCTGCAGCAGGGCCTGGTAAGGGCCCGCCTCCACCACCTGCCCATCAGCTAGCACTATGACGAAGTCAGTCTGGGGCAGGAAGCTGATGCCGTGCGTCACTAGCACCCGTGTCTGGGGAGAAAGCAGCAGGCTCTCATCGCCACCGCCCTCGGCACCTGCCCCCAGCACAGACATGGAGCCACGGAGTGAGTGGGAGCAGGGATAGGCTTATCGGTGACTCACCCCATGCTCGCTGCAGCCTGCTCAGAGCCCACTGCCGCCCAGACCACCCTTCTGTTCCTCGGGCTTCCCACACCTCCAGGTCTTGCCCCAACCTCTCAGCCTCTCCCTAGTTCTCTCTTAGGACTGGAGATCTCACCTTTGCCCCCTTAGCCTCCTGCGGGCCTCACCTTTCCTGCCAGCACACCCTCTGGCCCGATGACTTGGTCGAAGATATGCTTGGCCACGTGGGAGTCCACAGCTGACAGTGGGTCATCCAGGAAAAAGATGTCGGTGTCACTGTAAACAGCTCGGGCCAGACTGACCCGTTGCCGCTGGCCCCCAGACAGGTTAATGCCCTGTGGGGAGGGGGATGTGGGAGGTGGGTACTGGGTGGAAGTAGGCACGGGGGTCAAGGGCCCTGTCTACTACCATTAAGTAAGGGATCCATCTGCCCCATGGGATCTAAGCCCCCTCTCATTCGGAAGCAGAGTGGGCATCACCATCCTAAAATCCTCAAGATTGAGGAATGAACAAACATAAGGTGGGGATGCAAATATGGACTAAAGTAGACTTATTATCATTCTAACAATGGAAGACCTTTTATCATTGATATAAAGGCAGTGGCCACAAGAGGTTCTGAGAGGAAGGAGAGGGAAGACTAGGTATAACATGGGACATTTTTGGGGCATTGGAATTGTTCTCCATGACACTGTAATGATGGATACAGGCCATTATACATTTTGTCAAAACCTATAAAAATGTGCAGTGCAATGTGTAAACTATAATGTAAGCTATTGACCATGGTTAATAGCAATGCTTCCATATGTGTTCATCAATTGTAGCAAATATACCACATTAATCAAAGATGT
>JAQZBX010049518.1:0-19900 GCA_029593785.1 Cabassous unicinctus
AAAGAAAGAAAGAAAGAAAGAAAGAAAGAAAGAAAGAAAAGAAAGAAAGAAGAAAGGAAGGAAGGAGGGAGGGAGGGAGGAAGAAAAAGAAAGAGAGGGAGAGAGGAAAGGAGGGAGAGAAGGAGAAAATAGGGGGCAGATGTTGTGAGGACTGATTAGATGTGACCTATTTTCACACAATCAGGAGACACTTCAGTGAAATACTTTATAGTACAGAACAGACCTTTCAATAAGAAACAAATATATTAAAATCCTTTCTGTTTGTCTCTATCTTGCCCACACATTTATTCCCCAAGTGTTTGTTGACTATGGACCTAATTACAATGCTGCTGTAAGTGTGAAATGGTGACACTTTATCGTCACCCTGTAAAGGTAAAAATATGCATTTTCTCAAACTTTCTAGGTCACCATGCCAGCTTTAAGGATAGCATTGGCCTGCTGCTGCCAGAGGTGATGGATGATTTCAGGCAAAAGACGAGCTGTTTTTTTCCACCCCGGCACCGACTTCAGCCTCCAAATGCTTAGAGCTGAAAAGGGCAGGGTGAGGAGAGTTAGAGTTTTGGAGCTATCTACACAAAAATGGATGTAGTATAGTGATCCCATTTTAGCTGTAGAAAAGAACTAGCCTAGATAAATATTCATTTAGATCCCATAAATATTCATTTGTTTTGCGGGGGTGTGTGTGTGTGGGGGGGAACGGTTTGTCGCAAGAAGAAAACAGAATATGGGTCCAATGGATACATCCCTAAGCATTTTAACGTAGGGGCATTTGTAACTTCTAGAAAGCAGGCAGTGAGGGTGACATTAAAAAAGGAAGAAAAGGTAGAGTGAATCAAGAAAAGCAGTATCTGTGACCACATCGGCAGAGGCACGTCAATTGCCTCTACTTAAAGGAAAGAGACTAGTTTAAGGGAATCTGAATGTATTATACAGTGAAATGAAAATAAAGCACTTTAAGGTGTTGGGGCCATGGGCAAACAAAGACTTTTGCAGGCGTTAAGCGCTGAAAAAGATTATGGTATGCCCCAGCACCGCCCCCGCCTCCCATATGAAACTCCAAATAAAAGCAATATTAAACCATAAAATAAGTAAAAATAGGAATTAGCAAAGCTTTTCCAAAGTATTTTGCCTTATCTTTGCTGATGCACCAAACATGTCCTTAGGCTGCATGTTGGATTATCTCTACAGATTGGCCTAAACCCTAATACTTGAGCTGGGTACCAGTCCAAGAAAGCTCTTCTTCTCAGGCACAAGAGTAATGAGACAGTCCACATAGCTGGCTTGAGGTTGAAACAAGGGAACTTAGTCTCACAGGACTGCAGATGAGCATGGGGCCACCCAAGCTGGGAGTGGGATACCTGTTGGTATAGGATTGGAGAAGGGCCATGAAGAAGCTCGGAGAGCAGTGGGAAGGATTATTCCGTTCACAATTGGCAATATTGTGTGGTGGTGACAGCCAAAGGAAAGCTCAAATCTGGTGTGCCATGAAAGATGCTTTAGAATGTCTCCTAAATGTGAAAGAGGTTGAATAAGTCTCTTCTAATTAGAGGTGTCATCTCTAGCTGACACCAGTAGCTGTGTTTCATGTCTCTGTCACCTACCTCTACTTGCCTTCTTCTGTGGGTGTTCCGAGCCTTAGAGAGCAGGGATCATGGAAGCAAAAGGGAACACAAGAAGCAACTACCCTGTGTCAGTAAGCCCAGCCTAATCCTCACCCCGTGGACTTTCCAGCAGTTACTGCCCTATCCTCAGGGTCTCTGCTCAGTACAAATTAGGGGCATCTGGAACAGCACCCCTTGATGTGATGCAGAGGACACGATGACACTGCCTACCACTTCCTCATGCCTATTCATTTCCTGTTTATCAGATGTGGAGTCTCAAAACTGTCTCCCCTGTATTGCAACCCCAGTTTTTTTTTCTGGCCCTTGACATGTCTCTCTTTCTTGATAGCAGCCCATTCCTTTAGAAAACAGCACTCTGGGGAGTAGCCTTCTAGAGCCCAACTCTGGGCTTAGAAACCAATGGAGTCAAATTAAAATGCACTTTTATGATGATAAATTCATTAAAGTTAATAATTAGTTTCACTGTTTGCTTGCATTTGAAACTTCAAAACTTATTCTCAGGGCTTTAAAATTCATTACTGTCATACAAAGTTCTACATTTTTACTGGCTCAGTGTGGTGGATTTTAGCTCTGAAGCAAGCTGCTTCTCTGCATTGCGACAGTCCCATTTTCCAATCACAGAAGAGTTATTCCATTCATGAGTGGACTGTATTTCTGCAGTGCCTTACCTTTGTACAATGGTCATATATTGTTTAAACTTCAGGGAGGGAAAACCATTCTATCATGACTTTCATTGAACCACATTGCATAGGAAAAGAAGACTCTACACTGTATCTTGAGGGTCAAAATTTCAAGGTCGTCTATATTGGAGAGCTGTTTATACAAAATAACCTGCCTCTGGTATTCTGAATAGAGACAAGATAAATTTATCCAATTATGGCAAATAAGGTGGAAAAAAGACTGTGGCTGGACTAACAGAAATATTACCAATCACAGATTATGTATTCTTTAGAAGAATACTTTCTCTGTGACGTTGAACACACAAATGTCAAAAAACTCTCTCTGCCTCTGCCTTGATTTGTTTTATTTTTCTATGTATGTGCCTTGCAGGCTTGAAGGAGTTACAGATCCATGTGAATTTAATTGAACGATATTATAGTGAGCCCAAGGGATGGATGGTGAAATGGACCTGATCAGGAAAATCTGGACTAGAAACTAATAAGACACAACACCCGGAGTTCCAAAGCTGTAGATAGGTCATTTTTTGGACAGAAAAATGGCAAATGTCTTAACATCATATTATAATTTATTTAGGGGGTGCACATGATTGAATTTTTCATACTCTTCAGTACATAGCATGTTATCACCAATGGTGTATGCAAAGCCTTTTTTTTTTTTTTCTTTTTAAAGAAGCTTTACATAAAAAATATAGGGGATTCCCATATACATTACCCACTCCCACTCCCACACTTTTTTTTTTTGCAAAACTTTTTGTTTTCATATTTTATTTTATTCATTCAACAAATATTTCAGAAGTGCATGTCTTGTGCCAGGCACTGTTTTAGGCAGTAGGGATATGACAATGGGCAAAACAAAGATGTTTGCTCTTGAAGAGTTTACATTAAAGCAGAGTAAGTCAGACAATAAGCAATAAAATAAGTAAAATATACAGTATGTTAGAAGGTGATATGTGCTTTGGAAAACCTGATAAAATGCTTTCCCAATAAAATGCAAACACATGCAAATTCTAAAATCAGAATGCTGGAGAGCCAGGAAACATCTCTTTCAACTGGAACCACAAAATTGGCTACAGAAAAAATTCACCTCATTTGCAAGCCCTAGGGCAAAAGTTCATAAAAGAGAACAAGTGAGGACAAAGGTAGAAACTTGGAAAGACATGCACTGTTTCAGTAATTCTTGGAGTTCCAAAATATTTCAACAGTACACTTGAATTAGATCTTGTATCATCTTAGAGGGACATTGCTTAATCACTGACTAATGTTACTTTTTTTTTTATACCATGATATAATTTTTTTTCTCTTCAAATGAAAGCCAGACAGCTTTAACCAATCCTAAATTTAAATTCTAGATCACTTCTGTCAAACATGAAGAAGGCCTGTTGCAACCAACAGATGCAATATTACAAAAATAAAGAAAGGAAATCCCTTCTTTCTTGCCCTAAACTCCATATAATGACATGCCCTCCATTGCCCAAGAGAACCTGGTAAACCAGTACTTGGTCCATGGTCTTATCTTATCTGTCTTCCCTACTAGCTGTGAGCTTCTTAAAAGCAGGAACTTTCTTTAATTTATTTTTGTGTCCCTAGAATTTAGCTCAGTGCCGAGCATATACCAATTTTAAAATATTTTTAAAAAATGAATAAGTGAATGTTCTGCTAGAACCATGTTCATTTTATGTGTGATATAATTGAAAGGGTTGATAGAGAGTTAGACTTTCTTTTAAAATAGAAACATATAATTAACTCTCTTTTTTTGGCCTCCACCTATCAAATGCTTAAATCTCTGGGGTATAAAGGTGACTTTTTTTTCACAGTATGCTCTCTGGAGTCCATGCCTGCCTTGAACCTCCTGCTCAGCTGTAAACATGAAAGATCATCACCACCCTTTAACCAAACCTACCTACTGACTCGACCCTGACTAATGCTGGCATTCTCTTTTCATCAGTGTGTGTGTTTGTGTGTTCAGGTGGTTTTGAATGGTGGTGAGGTGAGAGTAGAAGGGGAAGATGTCTTGCTGCTCTTATCTGATAGGACTGGAGTGAGTTAAGGGAATCTGTCTGTCCACCAAGATATGTCTGGACTTCTGCCTTAGAGTCTACAGGGGATGCTGTGCTATGCCACCAAGATCCTCCATTCAGGAATGGCCCTCAACCAAAAGGAGCTGTCTTGTCCAAGGTTATGCCCCTTCTTGGAGCATAGCCCATATCCACCGGCAATCAACGTGAAGGAAAATGATCTGACCCCCTTGCCTCGGTTTGGGACATCTTTGAATGACCATCCAAGTTTTGGAACTCCCTGTAGGATTGGCTGAGACCTCTGTTGCAACTGCATTACAACTTAACTTCTCCCTCTACCAAATTGTGCTTCCCTCACATTCTTACATGTGTTGTTCTCAAGATAATTTCCCAATAACATCCTGGATTCAAACTCCCATCTCTGTTTCTTAGGAAATCTATCCCATGAGATAGTGCTACTTACACTCCAGTGTCCCACTTGTGTTGAAGGCCTTGCTTCAAGTATTAGTCAGCTTGACTGGTGATCAGAACCTCGTGAAGCCCTTACCTATCCCCTCCCACAATAGCTGGATCTTATTCTCCATACCTTTAATGGACCAATACACCATTGAAAAAAACTGACAGCGTCACCAGTAAGATTTTGAAAATTCTCCTTGCCTACAAACTATACCACTGCACCCCATTTAGTAACAGAATTGGCCAATCAAGCCCTTTGATTTGATTTGCTGGCTGCCAGTTTTGGATACAATCAATGTATTTGTATACAAATAATACAAATTAATATTGTATTATTAATTATATAAATTAATTTGTATATAATTATACAAATTATAACTAAATTAACAGTCATTAATTGGCTCATTCTGAGATTTTTCCCCTTCCCAAATGACTACATATACATTTCTTGATTTAGCCCACATGAGATCCAACCTTCTCCACTATACTGCATTGCCATGTATTCATTGGATATAAAATCAAACGTCTCTAGTCTCCTTCCTTCTCACAGTTTACTCCTCAAAAAAGATCTAGAGAATTCTCAGCATCATTTGAGATGTGATGTATTTTGGCATACATGAAGATATAAGATATAAAAATAGAGTTCTAAGACATCAAAGTTTTCACATATACAAATTGTAAATAAAATATCAGTTTAAGTCTTCTGATTCAATTCCAATTTTAGGGATTTATGAAACAAGTGCACAAAGATAATATGTACAATCACATTTATCACAGCATTGTTTTATGTTAATAGTATAAGAAAAAAGGAAATAATTTATAGAGGACAGTTACATCAATAGTATATTGATGGGGGCGGATGTGGCTCAAATGGTTGGGCGTCCGTCTGCCATATGGAGGGACCTGAGTTCGATCCTCGGGACCTCCTGGTAAAATAAAAAAATATATATATAGAAGGCGCATGGGCTGCCAGGCTCTGTGTGCCGGTGAGCCGTCAGGCCCCGGGAGCCATGCAGCAAGATGATGATGTAAAAGGAGAGAGAAAAGACGATATGCTCCGAAAGCTCTGAAAACCAGGAGCCGAGGTGGCGCAGATGGCAGAACTCCTCTCTCCTACATTGGAGGTCTCCAGGATCGAATCCTGGTGAAGACTGGAGGAGGAGGATGAGAAGAGATGAAACAGATGCAGAGAATTGCCCAGTGAATGGACACAAAACAGCAAATGGGGAAGAGGGGGTTTAAAATGGGTCAAGTAAATAAATAAATCTTTAAAAAAAAAATAGTATATTGGTTACATAAATTACAATATACCCACAAAAGTATGCAGCCATGAAAATGATGGTATAGAAGTACATTTATTAACATGAAAGAGGTTCTCATCATAAAGCGGAATTTAAAATACTATGTTACTGAACAATGTGAACATATGGTCAATTTATATAAAATATATTTGGCAAAGACATATACAGGACATTAGAGTGAAGATAGCCAACATGCTACCAATGATTTCCCCCAAGTGATAGAATTGGGAGTAATTTATATTTTTCAGAAAAGTCTGCATTTTTATGAAATATTTTCAAGCAAAACAAAATTATTTTATTTTGAACTTTTCTTCCCAGGAATCCCAGCTATATGTAAGATAGAAAGATCTCCAGGCAGCATATGCTCCTTGGCTGCTGGAAAGCTTCATGTGCCTAATAAAGTTGCTGAAGAAGTAAATTGAGTAGTTTAGCTTAGGTTCCATTATGACTTGACCTCTAAACCTCGGGAGGGGTGTGATCCATCAGGCTTTTCATAAAGCTTGGTGCCATCTGTTTAATAATATAGTCAAAGATAAAAGCAGACATGATTGTAATAGTAACTAGAGTCCCAGATGTTGACAGTGTATCTGCAATTTGAGAGTCTTTCAGTGCAATGACATTCTGTCCAATGACTTCACAGATGTTGTGTTCTGTGAGAAGACCATTTCTGGCTGCAGAGCTGTCTTTCACTATGGACATTATTTTTCCATTTTTGAAGATAAAGCTAACATGACCAGTACTATCCTTATGCATGGTAATTGTCCGTTCAAAGGGCCTGTCACGAATAGTCATAGTAATCTTCTCTTCAAAAGCCTGTTTGAGCTCTTTGTGTGCTTTTTCAGAGCTCCATCTTGTACAGTTTTCACTATTAATCTGGGGCACCTGATCCCCAAATCTTAGACCAACCAAAGATGCTGGAGAATTAGCTTGGACTAGCTGGACAAATACAGCATTATCTATTGATTTAAGCCTGAAGCCAATTTTTCCATTTTGATTCTTATGCAAAATAACTTCACGAATCCCTTGTTTAATTTCTGCTCTTCGAATTCCAACATCATTACCAGTTACAGGAGCCACCATGTAGTTCACACTAGAAGGTCTTACTACCAACCCCTGTGCTGGTTCTCCAGGGACCATGGCCATACTTGTGCCTATTTCTTCTTCATTTAGACTCAGGCTCAAGCATTGCGAGATCTCCGGATATAGTTTAGGATAGAGACTTCCATCTTGAGAGATAGGAGCAGAAGCTTCTGACAAAACTGCTGGGTTGGCAAGGTTTGCAGAAAAGGCAGCTGGAGCCTGAATTTCTTTGTCTACTTTCAGATCTTCAAGAGACGGATACAAAGACATTTTTGCAGTATTTTTCTAGGCTGTAGGACCACTCGCTGCCGCCTCCTCCTTCAGGGACAGACTTCAGAAGCCTCTTTCTATTTTTTTTTTTTTTTAAGATTTATATTATTTATTTCTCCCCACCCCCTTGTTTTTTGCACTTGCTGTGTCTGTTTGTCTTCCTTGTTTCTTAAGGAGGCACCGGGAGCTAAACTTGAGACCTCTGATGTGGGAGGGAGGTGCCTAATTGCTTGAGCCACCTCCCTTCCCTGCTTTTTTGTATCTCTCATTATGTTTTTCCTCCCTGTGTCTCTTGTTGCATCTTCAGCTCACTGCACCTGCCTGTCGTGCCAGCTCGCTGTCTTCTTTAGGAGGTACCAGAATCCAAACTGGTGACTTTCCATGTGGTAGGCGGGAGCCCAGTCGCCTGAGCCACATCCACTTCCCTCTCTTCTATTTTAATGTTAAAATTTTACAGCTTAAAAGGACATGGAAGGAGAGAAGTGGATGTGGCTCAAGTGGTTGGGCATCCATCTACCATATGGGAGGACCCGGGTTCGACCCCCGGGACCTCCTGGTAAAAAAAAAAAAGGTAAGCAGGTGAACCAGGTCTGCACAGTGAGCCAGGCCTGCATGGCAAGCTGCGCAGCAAGATGATGATGCAACAAAGAGAGACGCAGGGGAGAGTCAAGGTGAGACATGCCCGAAACCAGGAACTGAGGTGGCAAAAGTGACAGGATGCCTCCCTCCCACATCAGAGAACCCTAGGATCAAATCCTGGTGAAGCCTGGAGGAGAAAAATGAGAAGAGAAGGCAAGAAACAGACACAGATCACCAAAAAAAAAAGGACATGGAGTCCCCTTCAGGAGCGGATGTGGCTCAAGTGATTGGGCTCCCAATTCCCGGGGCCTCCTGGTGAAGGCAAGCTGGCCCGCATGGAGAGCTGACATGACAAGATGATGCAACAACAACAAAAAAGAGACACAGAGGAAAAGGACAATGAGAGACACAACAAACAAACCGGGGAGCTGAGGTGGCTCGGGCGATTGGGTGCCTCTTTCCCATGTCAGAAGATCCCAAGATTCCTGGTGCCTCCTAAAAAGAGAAGACGGAAGACAAGCAGACACAGAAGAATGCACAGTGAAGGGACACAGAGAACAGACAGTGAGCCCAAGTGGTGGGTGGATGAGTGGGTGGGGGGTGAAATAAAATAAATCTTTTAAAAAAAGACGACATGGATGATCTCAGAGTATCATCCTACAGTTTATTTACTAATTACAAAAGGAATTGGTGTCTTAACATTTGAGAAATTTGGCATCTTATTCAAATAATCAAAATCACCAACAATGGGACAGACTCACATAATATGCTTCATGATATGATGCACTACTCTTGCCAAAAATGTTTAACCGGAATCTATCACGAAGAAACAAACAGACAAGTCCGAATAGAAGGCCATTCTACAAAACAACTGTCCTGGACTCTTCAAAATTGTCAAAGTCATGAAAGACAAAGGAAGGCTAATGGGCTGTCCCAGATTAAAGAAGGCTGAAGAAACAGGATAACTAAGTGCAATGTCTGTTCCTGGGAAGGTATGAAGGACATTATTGGGAAAAGTGGAAAATTTGAAGGTGGAATGTCTATTAAATAAGAATACTGCACCAATTTTTTAAAAAGGCCATGGAGGGACCCTCCTGCACCACTTTACAACTTAAAAAAAATTTTTTTTTACAGCTATAAATTTCCCTCTGGGCACTGCCTTTACTGCGTCCCATAAATTTTGGTATGTTGTGTTTTCATTTTCGTTCATCTCATTTTATTTCCTAATATCGCTTGTGGATGGTTTAAGAGTGTATTATTTAATTTTCACATTTTGTGAATTTTCAGAAAAGTTTCTTTGATTTTAGTATTTAAAAATTTATTGAGCCTTGTTTTTGATCTAACATAGCTATACTACAGAATGAATCATGCATTTGAGAAGAATGTGCATTCTGCTATCATTGGATGAAGTGTTCTATATATGTTTGTTAGGTCTAGATGGCTTATTGTATTATTCGAGACCTCTATTTCCTTATTTATCTTCTGTCTAGATGTGCTATGCATTATTGAAAGTGAGGTATTGAAGTCTACAGTAATGTAGCATGATCTATTTCTCTTATCAAGTC
Source organism: Cabassous unicinctus (assembly GCA_029593785.1). Lineage (NCBI taxonomy): Eukaryota > Metazoa > Chordata > Mammalia > Cingulata > Chlamyphoridae > Cabassous > Cabassous unicinctus. Next base: position 9,569 of record JAQZBX010049518.1, read on the forward strand.
TATCAATGTTTGCTTCATATATTTTGGGGCTCAGTTGCTGGTGCATATATGTTTATAATTAATATATCTTCTGGATGAATTGACCCTTTTATCAATATTTAGTGTCCTTCTTTGTCCCTTTTTAACACTTTTTGACTTAAAATACTGTTTTGTCTGATATTAGTATATCTACTTGTGACAGCTTGAAGCTAGGTGACCCCCAGACTACCACATTCTTAAAGCTAATCAATTCCTGTGCATGTAAACCTACTGTAGATGAAACCTTTTGATTCGATTCAGTTCAGGGACTTTCCTTTTGATTAGATCATTTCAATAGGGCATAACCCAGGGTGGGTCTTAATCCTCTGACTGAAGTCCTTTATAAATGGAGGGGGAAAAAAGCCACAGACAGAAAAAAAAATTGCTGCAGAGACAGAGAGAAGCCTCCAGAAGTAGAAATCAACAAATCTAGGAAAGAGAAAAACCACAGATGGAGCAGCCCAAAGCTGGAAACAATGAGGCCCGAAGGAGAGGGAAGAGACAAGTAGATTCTGCCATGTGCCTTTTTGCCCGCAGCTGCAGCTCGGTGAGAAAGCATCTCTGATGATGCCTTGATTTCAACACTTTCATGGCCTCAGAACTGCTGGTCTCTGTCTTCTCCTCAGGACTCCATTGCTTTTAGGTTCTAGCTGTTCCTTCTATGTCTTTCTCTTTCCTGGGCTCTGTTGCTTTCAGCGTCTTGCTCTCACGGCTTTCTCTCTTAGTATCTATGGGTTCCGCTCTGAGTTCCTGGGTCTTTTCTCTCTGTTTCTATGACTTTTTTCCCTCTTTTCTCTGGATATTCATCTTGTTTATAAAGTACTCCAGTAAGAGTATTAAGACCCACCCTGGGCTATACCTTACTGAAGTAATCTAAACAAATGGCCCTTAACTGAATCTAATCTCATCAAAGGGTCCCACCTTCAAAAAGTTCACACTCAGATGAATGGGCCAATTTAAAAGACCCACAAAAGAATCAAATTACCACTCCCATTAACAAGGATCCAAATGTTCCCTAAGAATTAGTTCCCCCTCACCCCCCACCCCCATCCCAGGTGCTATATTGTATGTCTTAAAGCCAGCAATCCTTTACCCCAGGCAGCTGTGGTTTGGTTGTTTTCTTAGTATATAGTTGCCTTTCAGGCCACTTCTAAGTAATAATGGGCAAGTTCTGGGACACCAAGCCTGTGATGAGTGTCTTGGTTCAGTCCTTCAGGCTGTCACCAGACAGATTAGTAATACATACATACACTTTAGTATGTGCATAAGGGTTACTCTGCTCCCTCTAGATCTGGGACTAGGGACTTACACTGAGAGCATAGGCTGGCTCTGCACTGAGTTGGGGAGAGGTAAGGAAGGACCAGTAATGACATCATGAGATTTTTTTCTACCATTTTTAAGTTACCTTTTCTTTATTCAGTGTTCACCCAGTTACATCAACTCTTTAACTGTATTCTGGAGCTCTGAGAAACATGATTCTGTTCTTGCTTTTTGTTTGAGAGTTTTGTAGGAGGACAGAACCCTGGAGCATCTCAGTCCACCATCTTGGTGATGCCGCTCCCTTCAAGAACAACTTGAACCTGTAGATCTTGAATAATTCTAGTTTCTCTGAACATTCGGTGCTTTCTATTGGTGCTTCTTGTTGGCGGAGCAGTGGGAGAGAATGATTATGCAATCTTGCCTTTCTTTAATTTTCCTAAAGTGATAGGTACACCATGATGGAATATCATGTGTTTTTAAGCAGAGAAAACCAGAATTGCTAGTGAAGAGTGCTTAGTTCTAAGTTTATCAGTTTTTATGAGGAGGAATGCCATTTGTTCAAGGTCAGCTGGTGTTGAAGACAAGAAGTTTGGAGTCTGAGAGACCAAAACTTATTTTCTTTTTATTCTAAATAGGAGTAAGAGCAAACTAACATAGGACTTGGGACTGGGCCAAACTTGAAAACCCCTGCTATACTATCATAGTATAATGAATGTTTGACAGAGTTCTGGATGTCCTGTAAAACTCAGCTAATATATTTCATTAGCGACCTTAGGCTTTGCTAACAACAGGTTCTAGAAAGAATGAGATATTCAATAGCCACAAATAAACAAGTGGGAAAATTGAGGATTAACTTTAAATGAATGATGTAAATTATGCACTGAAAACTATTAACTGGAAAAAATTTACCAAATAATGATGTAGGTTTACTAAATTTTTGTTTTAATTATTTAATTCTACTAAGTTATTGCTATCCTTTCTATAAAATTTTGACTTGGTCTCTGCTTCAAATCCCAGCACTGACTCATGTCTCTTGCAAGAACCTGGCAGTTTAGTTGTTGCTCACATTCTTTTTCATAAAATTAAAGTCCTTACTTGCATTTTCCAAAAAGGGATTCTCTGCCATATCTGACTGACATAAATATTTCTCCAATTTTAAAAAAGAAATATGATTTGGGAATGTTTTGTCCCAAATGACTGTCAATTCTGTCCATTAACAGTTTCTATCAACATCATTTTGGCTTTTTCAGATGCAAGTTCCCATTAGCCTAATAAGAGCAGTTAGGCCTATTTTGAATAGATTTATGTATTCCTAGAGAAGATGGCCTGCTAAGGCCAGGCACTTTGGAGAGGTAAAAAATGAAGGTTCAGGAAGCGGATGTGTCTCAGGCAACTGGGCTCCCACCTACCACGAGAGGTCACTGGTTTGGATCCCGGTGCCTCCTGCAGAAGAAAGTGAGCTGGTGCGACGGGCAGGTAAAGCAAGCTGACACAACATGAGACACAAGAAGAAAAAACATAATGAGAGACATAACAGAGCAGGGAGCAGAGGTTCCCAGTGCCTCCTAAAGAAGACAGCGAGCTGACGTGACAGGCAGGTGTGGTGAGACGCAGAGAGGAAAAACATAATGAAAGACACAACAAAGCAGGGAGTGGAGGTGGCTCAAGCGATTAGGCACCTCCCTCCCACATCAGAGGTCTCAAGTTCAGCTCCCAGTGCCCCCTAAAGAAACAAGGAAGATGAACAGACACAGCAAGTGCAAACAACAAGGGGGTGGGGAGAAAGAAAGAAATAAAATAAATCTTTAAAACAAAAGAAGGCTCCTTGTCCTCAGTTGGTGTATATCCTCTGCCATACAAATAGCAACAACTGTGTAAAGAAGGGGCTGATAAGGAACCTGAGTGCAGTGGAGAAAGAGATCAAAACCCTTATGGGGAATCAGAAAAGGCTTAAGAAAGGAAGTGACATTGGAGCTAAGTGTTCAAGGATTTCAATAAACAGAAATAGGGAGAAGGGCATTCAGACAGCAGAAAAGTAAGACCAAAAGCAAGTGGGCAGAAACCAGGGTGTGTACAGGAAGAGCAAATAGTTCAGTATGGCTGGAATGCAGAATATGTACAGGGAATCAGCAAGAGAAATGGCAGGAAAGGCAGGAAAGATGGGTTAAGTTCACAGACTATCTATAAATAGGCTCTGATGAGACTGCAAAGTCTCAGCTCTCAAGTTGATTACAAAGTAGCCTCAGGAAGAGAATTCACAAATATGAAAAGTAATCAATTGCTTTATGCCATGTTTACAAAAATATGGGACAAGAGAAAGGTAATTGGCACACTACAGTCAGAAATCAGCAGCCCCCATCCAAACACTAAACAGAGGGGAGAGTGGTTCTCCACAATGGTGCAAAGATCTGTTGGCTAGGGGTGTATGCCTTTATGGTGGGGATAGAGCCACAGATTGATAAATCCCAGTGATCATAAAACCATTGTCCCATTCTAACTCCATGCTCACCCAGTAATCTTACCATGTCACTTTTACAATGTTTACTTGTTGACTGTAGAGTAAAATCCAAACTCCATGGCAAGGCATGCACACAGATCCAAACCCTGCTTATCTGCCCACTTCTACTTCCCTCTAATCTCTACACACTTACTATAAAGCACTTACAGAGATGAAGAGCGCTAACTTTTAGAATTGGGCTCTCTAGCTGGGATAGGGTTGCCCTGAGGGCTCAGAGCAGAAGACCAAGGAAGCGCCAATAGTCTGCACCAGAATGAAAGGCAGAATCTAAACTCAATCAACATGTCCATCCTCAGGGCTTGGAAGAGAGGCAGAAGCTAAGCATTGCATGAAACTGAAATTACCCAGGTATAAAGTATGTTTAATATTGAGGGTAGGTTGTAGAACTCAAAGAAACTCCAAGGTTCTGCAGCATTGCTCTGGAGACTTCTTTGCATGGAGTATTTAAAGATTTAAATAGCTCATAAGGATGTTAGGAGGCTCTAATGATTAATATATGTGACATTACCTATGGAAAGTGTATTAGTCAGCCAAAGGGGTACTGATGCAAAGTATCAGAAATCTGTTGGCTTTTATAAAGGGTATTTATTTGGGGTAAAAGCTTACAGTCCCAAGACCCCTAAAGAGTCCAACTCAAGGCTGCTTTCTCACCAAAGTCAGTTGCCGTGTGTTGAAGCAAGATGGTGGACTATCTCTGCCTGGTCTCTTCCTCCTTCTTCCTCTTAAGGCTCTGCGGGTACAGCTTCTTCCAATCTCAGCTGTAGGCTGGCATAGGGCTTGTCTCTCAGGGCTTCCTCTATCGGTCTGGCATAGGGCTCATTTCTTTCCAGGCCTTATCAGCTGCTCAGCTGCTCTATTCTCTTCAGCTGCAAACTATCAGGTGAATGGCTCATCTCTCCCCAGGACTCCAGGATCAAAACTGACAATGTTCTCTCTCTCTTCCTCTTGGGTGTCTTCTTGAGTATCTGTTTATATCAGCCCACCAAGGAGGCAGGGACTCAACCCTGAGTCATGTCCTACCGACGTGGTCGAATCAAAGCCCTAATCTGTTATCAGGTAAATTTAAAACCTTTTAATTTAATACAACCAAAGGTTATCACACCCAGAGGAACAGACCAGTTTACAAACATGATTTTTCTCTTTTTTGGAATTCATAAATAATATCAAACTGCCACAGAAGGGGAAGAACCTGTTAATGGAGTACAATGCCCTTCCGAGCACCTTTAACCTTGCTTCTCCATCTCCGTAACATGCACTTCCTCTCTCCTCAACTGTCTATAAAGCTTCTCTTTACCCTCCCAAACCAGGGTTCAATATAATGTCTTCCCTGAAGCCTTGCTTTCTGGAAGAATGAGATGTTTCCTCCTCTGTGTTCTCAAAGCACTTTGTATGTAATTTCATTGACAGAGAGAACATCCTTTCCAAACTAGAAATGATGGCATATATTTTGACAAGTGTGGGGTACAGAGCATTTAAATTGATATTGTTTAGGAAAATCTAGTTCACAAATGCACCATATTTATAGCAGTTCATCATGTTATACTGTGTCTTGGTTTCATGCCTTTCTCCCTGACTCAGTTCTGTGCTTTTGAAAACAGGAAGTACATCTCACCCACCTTTGTAACTGTTCCCACATAAGCAATATGCAGCAGACGATAGCTTCTCAGCTGATAAATATTTACAGAATGGATGATCCATCAGTTTTTCTAAAGGAGTAAAAACATATTATTCCACTTCTTACTTTGTGTTTAATAGTATATCTTAAAAAAAAAAAAGTATACCTAGTCCACAAAATAAAACCTCTTTATAACTAAAATGAACTTTAAAAAAAAATTCTGTTTTATTGCACAGGTGTTTTATGTTGATACTTTTTCTTCATTTACCCAGGGGTTGATGTTCTAGCATGGTTTTCTTTTTCTTTTATCAAAATATGCAAACAATCATCCTCTTGGGTCAACTTCTGCCCTACACAAAACTGTCAGCGTCTGCTCATAAGGGGAGTTACCTTTCAAGAGGTGGAACTAGGAGAAGGAACGAGGATGAATTAACCAAATCATTTTAGAGGTAAACGAAGTCACAGATTTAGAATGGAATTCCAGTGTGAACTACACTTACAAGAAGAGAAAGGGAAAAACAAGCAGTAAGGGGTTGACAGCTGAAAAGTGAGAAGCAGGGCAGAGCTAAATGGTAGGGCCTGACTGACAGACACGGTTCAGTCATTAATGTTATGGACTCAAGTGTGGGCAGAATGGCCCCTTCATTGAGGTGTTAAATGTGTGGCAAGCAAAGAGGGATGTGGTGACATCAGAGAGCTCCTCAGGGCTGGACCATCAGCCCAGTGACTCTGAAATCATCTTTAGGCTGCCCCACCCCTTCCCAGAACTTACAGGATGTGTCAGGCAGTACATCAATAATTATTGCTCTGCTGTCTGAATAGCTGCAGGGCATTTTGGCTACCTACCTCCTAAGTGCTTCTTTGATGATATCAGAAGCTAAATCCCTGGAGAGCACTGTATTAGTTATGACACTAGTTCAGCTGCTGAAACAAAGGCTGAAATAAGAAAGAGGTTTATTTTTCTCTCCTTAACAGCCTGAGTGTGAGTAGTCCAGTAAGGATGTGGAGATTCCTGGACGTCAGGGACCCTGGCTATTTCTCTCCTTGTTGCTTTTCCTCCTCAACAGTTTCTATATCATGGTGTAAGGTGGCTGCGCTGTCTCCCCTCACAGAATTCACATTCCACCAGCAGGAAGATGAGAAGGGAAAGGGGAGTGTATGCTCCTTTCATTTCAAGTTGCACTCCTCACTTCTGCTCACATCTCATTGGTCAGAACCCAGGTCAACAGTTCCACCCACTTTCAAGGGAAGCTGGGAAAATGTGGTCTTTAACTGAGTATTAGGCTGAGACATTCGGATTCTGTGCTGATGAGCAGGTTTATCTAATTTTGCTCTGTTCCACCCAGAACTAAAAATCACTTGGAGGGGGGCAGATGTGGCTCAAATGGTTGGGCGTCTGTCTCCCATGTGGAGGGACCTGGGTTCGATTCCTGGGACCTCCTGGTAAAAAAAAAAAAAAAAATCACTTGGAGAGTCAAGAAAGAGGGCAGGTTGGGGTGGAGCTCTGCTCCATCTAGGGCTGAGCATTTAAAGTTTATAGCATGGACCACAAATAAATAGAAGTTAAAGAGAGGGAAAGACTGGATTAAACCAGTAAGAAAGGTTGTTTTACCATACGGCTTCTTAAGCTTTTAAAGTGCTAGCAAACTTTATAAATCTCCAAGAGGAATACTATTTGACCTTAGAACTGTTTTTATTGCAGGCCATATTTTGCAGGCTGAGAGTGATGTTCCACAGAATGTAAGTATATAAACACCACTCTAATTATTTAACTAAAACCCATTTTCCACCCTTTCACTTTCTGGAGTTTGAGCCTGGTTTCTCATTTTTCCAATATTTACTTTCAGAACTGTCTACCTGCCTCTACACCCATTTAGCAGTTCAGCTTCATACACTCACCCACTTACCCTCCTCCTTCTTGTCCCTGTCTCTCTCCCTCCCCTAACTATTTCCTTTGCCCACTCTGCTGACAACTCCCCTTCACTTTATTTTAGTACCCCACTACTCTGTGCTATAGCCAGTGAAACAAGATACGATGCTCTCTAACTCATCCTGGGCAGTGATTCAGATATGATATGCTTTCATGATGCCTCTGAAATCCAGTCCTTCCATGGACCTTCTGAAGTTCTCCCTGACATGAAGGAACTCAGAAATACAGACTTGGGTCTGGAATACATACATATGCTATTATCCCATTCCGTACCTGAACGACTAATTGATTCAGAAGAGGAGCTGCCACTGCCAAACTTCTTGTTTTGATAAAACAGAGAGAAATACTGGTGGGAAGCAAGACAGTTTGCCCCTCAGAACCCTTGGGAGGTTCAGGGTTTGGAGACACCAGGCAATGGGAAGAAGCAGGGCTGAGGCATAGAGACAAAAATGTGGAGATTGGTTGAAAGTTCAGGTATGAAGTAGTTGGACCCACAACTTCCCTCTCCCATCTCTCATAGCAAGGTAACAAATCTCTCTATGTCTCCAACTTTATTCTCTGGAAACGCTGACGTGGAGAGGGCTTAGGGACATCGCGTATAACAAGAGGTGGGTGATTTATGGAGCTGAAATGAGAATTATGAGAATCTGCAAACTAAACGATAGGAACTCCTCTGTCCTCCCCACACCCTGCTCCCAGAAAGCCAACAGTCAGTTATACAACACCAACAAAAGGATCATTCTTTTGAGCAACTAAACCATTTTGGGGAAAAGACTGTGGGGAAAAGATGCTGTACTGAAGTTTCCAAAACAATTGATCATTCTATGAATATTTGATCATCCTATAATGAAGCCCACCAAAAGACAATCCCAGGTCCTACCACAGAGCTTTTAGTCAATATTTTAGTACCTTACTTATAAATACTAAGGACCACCAGATATTTGGGGAAAATCTCCCATACGAAAGAGAGAATACAAATTGAAAAAATAAATAAAAGAAACATGCAGAAACTCTGAAGGAAACAGAAGAAAATGTCAAAACTATTTAAGAAGTAAGATAATATATTACTTTTAAAAAACAAAATAAGATGCTGTGAAAAGAAACAATCAAAATATTATTAAGCATTCTTGAAAAGAAAAACATGACAGCCTAATTTTAAAAAATTTAATAGAAGGGTTGGATGATAAAACTCAAAGAAATCTCCTATAAAGTAGATAAAAAAGAGAAAAAGGTGAAAAATACCAGAAGTCACAGAGAGAGAATAGAGAAAATGGAAGAGAGGAAATTATCAAAGAAATAGATCAAGAAAAGTTCCCAAAACAGGCCCACCACTCATGAAAATAAATGAAATCCTCCCAGCTGGGCCAGAACAGTCTATTCAACAGATGGTGCTGGGAGAACTGGATATCTGTACCCAAAAGAAAGAAGACCCCTATCTCATACGTTATACAAAAATTAACTCAAAATGGATCAAGAACCTAAATATAAAAGCAACAACCATAAAACTCCTAGAAGAAAATGTATGAAAACATCTTCAAGATCTTGTGGTTGGTGATAGTTTCTTAAACCGTACACCCAAAGCACAAGCAACAACAAAAAAAATAGGTAAATGGGACCTCCTCAAAATTAAATACTTTTGCACCTCACAGGACTTTGTCAAAAGGGTGAAAAGGCAGCCAACTCAATGGGAGAAAATATTTGGCAGTCACATACCTGATAAGCGTTTAATATCCATGATATACAAGGAGATCATACAACTCAACAATAAAAAGACAAAATACCTTATTAAAAAATGGATAAAAGACTTGAAAAGTCAATTATCCAAAGAGAAATACAAATGGCAAAGAGATACATGAAAAAATGTTCAACATCACTAGTGGTTAGGGAAATGCAAATCAAAACTAAAATGAGATATCATTTCACACCTATTAGATCGACTGCTATTAAAAAGTCAGAAAACTGTAAATGTTGGAGAGGATGTAGAGAGAAAGGAACACTTATTTACTGTTGGTGGGAATGTAGATTGGTACAGTCACTGTGGAGGACTGTTTGGCAGTTCCTAAGGAAGGTGAATATAGATCTGCCATGTGACCTGGCAATATCATTACTAGGTATATATCCAAAAGAACTGAGAGCAGAGACACAAACAGATACCTGCCCACCAATGTTCATAGCAGCATTATTCATGATTGCCAAAAGTTGGAAACAACTCAGGTGTTCATCAACTGATGGATGGATGAACAAACTGTCATGTATACACATGATGGAATATTATGCAGCTGTAAGAAGAAATGAAGCCGTGAAGCATTTGACAACATGTATGAACCTGGAGAACATTTTGTTGAGTGAAGCAAGCCAGACACAAAAGGACAAATACTGTATGATTGTGCTATTATGAACTAAATATATTGTGTAAACTCGTGGAGTTAATAATTAGAATATAGGTCACCAGAAAATAGAAGGAGGGTAGAGAATAGAAAGCTGAGGGTTAATCTGTGCAGAATTGGTAAAAAGGTTGTTTGTAAATCTTTGGGAATGAATAGAAATGGTGAAAGCATATCATGGTATTGGTAACTAGCAGTGCTATTGTATGGATATGACAGTAGTTGAAAGGGAAAGTCTAAGGTCATGTACATTACTAAAAGGAACGCTAAAAACTGTAACATGGGACTGTATAAGATAGTAAAACCTCATGTAAAACACGAATATGGGTGATATTGCATATATAAGAGTTTTCACAAAATATAAATACAGGGGGCGGATGTGGCTCAAATGGTTGTGTATCCGTTTCCCATATGGAGGGTCCTGGGTTCAATCCCCGGGACCTCCTGGTAAAATAAAAGAAAAATAGAAGGTGTGTGGGTGAGCTGCCCAGGCCCCACCTAACCGAGCAGCAAGATGATGATGTAACAGGAGAGTGACACAAGGGAGAGCCAAGAGGAGACACGCCGAAAAAAAAAAAACAAAAAAACATGAACTGAGGTGACACAG
>JAQZBX010049519.1:0-19902 GCA_029593785.1 Cabassous unicinctus
CCGGCCCAACCAATTGAGTCACATCTGCTTCCCATGTTTTTTTGTTTTTTTTCTTTTACCGGGAGGTCCCGGGGATCGAACCCAAGTCCCTCCATATGGGAGACGGACCATTTGAGCCACATCCGCCCCCAGCTATTCAGTCTTAACCATATGAAAAGGCCTAGACTTGAGTTGTTAGTAGAGATCCTGATCCCCACACATCCCATTTCCTCACTCTGCCCCAGCCTACAGATGGGCTCTGTGACCTTGGACAAGTCATTTAACCAACTAGGACTTAGCTTCCTAATCTTTAAAATGTGGAAGGCACAATAGATAACTTTTAAGGTTATGTCCACTTCTATTGTATTTCTCTATGATACTAATATTCAGCTGAGTAGATTAAAATTTTTTACAAATGTACAAAATATGTAGGGAGAGGTTGAAAATTACCACTCCATAGGGCAAAGGCTAAGTTTATTTCTTTGTACTCTCTTGAACATGATTTGCATTTAAGCATTTCATAAGTAGCCCTGAATCAGAAAGATGAACTAACCAAATGGCGTCTAACCATAAAGCTATCCACATGTCCAGGAGGGGGTCCCAAGGTGAGTCTGCCTAATTACTAAACTCTAGCTAAGAGCATAGAAATTCTATGAGTATGTGTATTCCAGAGATAAAATATAGGAAAGGTTAAGAATTTCAAACTTGGAATCATTGCCTAGATTGCCATGAAATTTTAACTTTTATATATAACATAATCTCATACAGATTATCCATAACATAGTTTAACAGCATAAATCCATTGGCTCATATACTCTCATGCACAAAATATGCCCCCTTCTCTCTCTAGAAGTTCTAGTCAACTGTATGACTACTGACCAACACAGAGAAAAACCACTTCTACCTAGAATACCTCACTATCCCTCACACACAAAAAAGTATTTGTTCCCTCTTTTGTGTGCCAAAGTACTTTCTGCAGATTGTTGTTATAATCCTTAGCATACACAGCACTATAGTTGTTTATATGCCTGTCTGTCCCAGTGGACTATAAACTGTTTTATTCATCTTTGTGTCCTCAGTACCTACCCGGACCAGGCACATGGCTGGCAGTATTAAATGTCCACTGAATTGAAGGGAATAGAAGAGAAAATTTTCACTTCACCCAATTAACGTAGCTTTGGGCCTGAATACCCCAAACATTCATGCCTCAGACATGTTCTGTCATATTGGATGGCAAAAGCAAACTCCGAGCACCTTGTAAATTCAATTCTCAGAGAGATATGTGGAGTATTTTAAATAGCAGTTTTTAAAATTCCTTCAAGAAAAAGTAAGTTGAATGCCCCCACCACTGTCTTTAAACAGCTACTATGTGGATTGTTCTGACAATCATTTTATTCTTTCTCCTGTCCAGGAAGGTAAGAGAGGTTGATTATGTGAAATATGCACAACCTCCTATATTACCTGTTTTCCTACCACATAAAGAGTTAGTCTATCACACCCTTAGGTTCAACAGTATATTTTTTTTACAGTTACACCAATGAATAGCACCTAAGAAATTGTGCCATTTGTCTATTTCACACAAAATTTTTTGAAGAGAGATCTGGGCTTCAAAACAGAGTTACCAGTTTTTCAACAAGACTACCCTACCAAATCAGTCACCTTTATTCTTCAATTAGGAACAGGATTAATATAGAATTACACTTCAAAATGTGAGCTCAACATTTTAAAACCACTAAGCTTTTTGTAATCTCAATATACTCCAGTGCTTTTTTTCACCTTTTCTTTCTAGCATCAAACCAAATAGTAGCAAAACTTCTAGTTTCAAAGATCTTTCCCATATTCCCAATTTGTCAAAGACTATTCCAATTATCAGAGTAAAATACTAAGTCACAATATAGCATTTTAAGCACTTTCCTGTCATCTCGGTTAGGAAGAAAGGGGACTTGAACTACATGTTAGCTACATATAATTATCCCACCACATTTTCATGAGAAAACCACATTCTGAGAGAAAATATTTGACTTTCCAAAAAACAGCAATGTAAAAAATCCTTCAAAAGTCTTTCTAAATTGGAACTATTTAGAAAAATAGTTTTTCCTTACCCAGGATAGCTGAATAATGCCATTACTAGGAATGTATATATTGTCTAATATTATTTATTTATATATATATATATATATTCACACACACACACACACACGGAAAGTGCATACACACGTACCAAGATACATAATCAAGAAGGCTCTTAGCATCATTGCTAGTGTCAGCACAAAACTGGAAGCAACCCAAATGTCCAACCAACAGTAGAATGGATTAACAAAGTATGACAGAGATATAAAATAGATTACTATACAGCATGAGAATGCAAAAGCAACAGCACAGATGAATCTTTCACAAATAATGCTAAATAAAAGCAAATGAACACAATTCATGAAGTATAACTCAATAACTATTTAAATGGTACACATTTTATCCTCTATTCTATATGTATTTTATACTCCACAATAAATAAGTCTTTTTAGCTTAAAAACTCAAATCTCCATACCTAGAATTCTTACTTTCACTTCCATTATGACATTTTTAAGTCTGCCTTTCCACCAGATAATGTAATGCTTGAGGGCAGAGATTAATTTTATTCATTGTTAGGCTCCCAGAACATCATGGTACATAGCAGATGCTCAACAAATATTGATTAGATAGATGGATGGATGAATGAATTACGGACATAAGGAAATCTCAACTGGCAAAGAAATCTCCACAAGGCAGAAGAATAAAAGTCACTTGCCTTTTCCTGTATACAAGCAAAGAGCAGTTTTTAAAAGTCATCCCTCAATTTCAACTAGCTAAATACATTCTCAAATGCCTATTGCCAATAAGTTGCTCCGTTTGGACACAGCATAGTTTTAGTATGTACTTTCTCAAAAGTGCAAGATATTCCTGAGCTCAGTTCAGTCGCCAAATTCTGCTTTTCCCTTTTGTAATTCAACTGCCAGACTCCTGGTTGTCCTACCGTATTAATAATTCCTTAATTTAAATACAAAAACATATGCACAACCCTCTTTATGAATTTACCCCCAAGAGTTCTAAAATGTTTCTCCATTAAAAAGCATATCTCAGCACATCCTGCTGTTCTTGGAGTTGGAATGCTTTCTTCCTCCCAGATCCCTGTCAGTCTCCTATGGACCAAAGGACTGAAATTAGCTATTCATTACATGTGAAGGAGAGCTAGCTGGAGCTGAGCCCTGCCGAGAAAGACTGCTATTTTACATGTCAATTTCAGAACCAAAGCATCTGCTACCTTCCTAATATGTATATTTAATGTCTCTGCATAATGTGCAGAATTATATGCTATTCATTGCCTGTTTGTTCTGATATTAGGTACTCTTCAGTAGCATTATTCTAAATTATTCCCTTTGAAAAACACGGGACTTTTTATTAGGGCTCTTCCTTTGTGTTGTCTGCAACAGAGGGCACAAATGAACAGCATGCAGAATACTGCAGATCAAAAAAACCATGATGCAGAGTAAGGTAACCAAATATGACAGGTTTCTGATCTGCAATTCCTAATGCAATTTACTTTGTATTCTATCTCCCTTACTCCTAGATATAAATTTGCGTTAAGTTGCTATGAGGAGGGGAAAGAAAAGCAGAAGAGATGTTAAATTTTGAAAAGCTGCAGAATATTGTAATTCTTCTTTTGGGGGGAAATCTGAACACTTATGTTAAAAGTCATACTTCTAATATGTCTCTCTCTTATCATCAATCCATTCCATGTTAAAGATGTATTTAATTTTGTAAATTGTGACGATACATGCCATTGAATAAGCTAGTACATGGAGGTAGCTGAATAGGATGTATGAGGAAAGAAATAATATACTAAGCCAGCTTTAAGTTATGTAGTCCTCATAGAATAAAAAATACTTTTATTCATTAACCTTCATACTCAGCAGGAAAATGAGAATGTTCAATAATTAAGAAATACCCTTAAATAACAATATTATACTAGTGAAATCTAAGTGATACTAGATTTACAATCAAGAACTAATGGATGTGTTAACATAATTAAGAGTGCCTACTGGCACAATAATCTGGATTGCTTTACTGTAGTTAGTATAGCTGTGATTCATAACTTGTTCAGATTAACAAATATATTTATTCTAGCTTTATAAATTACCCACATTTGCTAGTGAATATCCCCTTTAGTTGTAGGAAGCAAGAAGTAGATTTTGTTTTTACAGCCTGAGGCTGCATATATATGTTTGTTGGTGTAAGGCAGATACATTAGCCATCTGAAGTGCCCACAGTGAATGTCTGGCATTGTACTGTTGGGCTTTTACTTATAAATCCAAAATAAGAGACCAGGAAATTTGGTAATAAATTTTTAAAAGGTTGATCTATTTTTCTCTCAGATAGAGAAATTCAGATTCCAGTACTCTACAAATCTACAAGTGCATGTCCATCGCCACATACTCCACACTATCTCTGACAAGCTCACAAGCAGTCCTGTGGCTGCTGAAGCAACCCCAGTGCCTCTACCTCCCTTCTCTTATGTTCTAGTGTCTTTTTGCTTGGTTTTAGTAGGACTTTAGACAAGTTAAGATAACTGAGAGTGTGTTCCTTAACGCAGATGCTCATACTCTTCACCTCTTCTCAGCTAGCAGAGATCAGCAGGACAAGAGTTAGGAGTGGTTATTAGTTAACATACATTAGAGGCATACAACAGCAGACCTGAAATGGCAGAAGAAACAATCAGAGAATCAGAGGACTGAATTTTCAATCCAAAATTGAAAAGACAGAAAAACAGAAAAAAGAATGGAAAAACTTGAGCAGGGGCTCAGAGAACTGAATGATAGCATGAAGCACACCAACATACAGGTCATGGGAGTTTCAGAAAGAGAAGAGGAGGGAAAGGGGGCAGAAAGAATATTTGAGGAGATAATGGCTGAAAATTTCCAAACTCTACTGAAAGACATGAAGATATGCCTCAAGAAACACCACATACTCCAAACAGAATAAATCTGAAGAGACCTACTGCAAGACACCTATTTATAAGTATGTCAAATGCCAAAGATGAAGAGAGAATTCTGAAAGCAAAAAGAAAAAATGATTTGTCACATACAAGGAAAGTTTAATAAGACTTAGTGCAGATTTCTCATTAGAAACCATGGAGGCAAGAAGGCATTGGTATGATATATTTAAGATACTTAAAGAGAAAAACTGCCAGCCAAGAATTCTCTATCAGGCAAAACTGTCCTTCAAAAAATGAGGGTGAGTTTAAAATATTCACAGATAAACAGAAACTAAGAGAGTTCGTAAACAAGAGGCCAGCCCTGAGAGAAATACTAAAGGGAGTGCTACAGCCTAAAAGGAAAAGACAGGAGAGAGAGAGAGGCTTGCAAGAGAGTATAGAAATGAAGGGTAACCAAAAGGGTAAAAGGATAGACAAAAATAAGATGTGACATGTGAAAGCCAAAGGATAAAATGATCGGAAAGTAAGTAACGCCTTTAGAGTAATAACATGGAGTGTTAATGGATTTAACTCCCCAATCAAAAGACACAGACTGACAGAATGGATTTAAAAAAATGTAAGGGAACAACCAGCAAGATCACAGCAGTTAGGTGTTCCTAGAGTCAATTCACGCTACAGGGCAGTTAGTAATCACATAAAGCTATCTAAAGCACCTGTTTGGGGGCTCCAGGAGACCTCCAACATCCTTGAAAGAATGGAAGGAGGAGACTGTCCATCTGCAGAGAAGATTCCTAAGTAGAGCACTCCATGCCCAGGAGGCTGGTGGCCATCCTCCATTGGTGGCACAGGCCACCTCAGGAGGTATTCCTTGGCTGGAATTGGAAGCTCCAATCACCAAAAATGGGAAAGGAAAAGGTGGTTGGGCACCAACTTCAGTTACTGAATAGCAAATTCAACAGGCTAAAGTATAATCTTAAGAACAGCTAAAGTTTGAACCTGTCAAAGTCAGAGACCAGTAGCTGCCATTTTAACCCTGCCCCTGGCAAGAGAGGAAGCAGTGTGGACTAAAAATCAACAGTGCTGGCAGGGACCAGTTTCTTTCCATTCTGATCAGATTGCAACTCTAGCCTAAGCCCCAGCCCCACCTCCAGCAGGGAGGAAGCTGGCGGGACATGCGCCAGTCTTTCTGGGAAAATACAGGCCATGCCACAGAGGCTGCTGGTGAACACTGAAGCCTCTGCAGGGCTTCGTGGGGTTCACGGGAGGTGAGGACGACGCGGCACTGAAAAGACGACCACGGAGACGAGGCTGATGGCGCAGGTCTGAAGCCAAGTCTGGTTTATTGCCGTAGTGGGTAAGGCTATATAGTGTTAAGAGGTGGCGTGTAGGATGCTGATTGGTTGGGGTTCGCGGGGTTTGAAACTAGTGGTTGCTGGGGTGGTTGATGGGCAGGGAACTGGTTACAGGGTTAGGCAGGCAGGGGAGGGGAGAGAGGGGGTTGTAGGCGGGAAACTTGGCGGGAGGCCTGTGGAGGAGGGCTGTCTTAATCGGTCACTCGCAGCAGGGGCCCAGTTAGGCGTGGTCACCTTGTCCGGGCCGAGTGAACAGAGGCGTTGTCACCTCTTGCAGCACTTTCTGCTACTGAGGCCAACCAAGTGCCCTATATTCCACAACAAACATCCTACTCTGGCAGCACAGGCCGCCTCAGGAGCTATTCTGTGGCTGGAGTTGGAAGCGCCATCTCCCCAAAACAGGGGAGGAAGAGACACTTGGCCACCGTCTTCAGCTGTTAATTAGTAAATTCAGCTGGCTCAAGTAAAACTCTAAGAACAGCTAAAGTTTGAACCTGTTCAAGTCGGAAAGAGGCCAGTAGCTGCCATTCTGACTCCACCCCCTGCAAGAGGGGAAGTGGGGCTGATTGAAAATCACAGCAGCTTCTTTCCACGCAGATCAGACTGCAGCCCTAGCCTAGGTTTCAGCGCCACCTCTGGCAGGGAGGAAGCTGGTGGTACCTGCACCAGCCTCTGCAGGTAACTGCAGGTACATTCGGCTGGCACAGACTGAATAGTCAGAAGTCTACCAGGGCAACTGCAGTCATTTTGGACCCGCACAGCATAGACTGCTGCCCACACCTGCAGCTCTAAACCCCCTCCCCCCAGGCAGGGGAGGAAGGGGCGTGAAGCTGCATCAGTCTCTCCAAGAAACTACAGGCAGTCTTAGCCTGCATGACTTGGATTATTACACACAGCTGTGGCTCTGAACCTATCCCCAGCAAAAGAGAAAGGTGGGAAAAGCTTCATTGGTCCCTGGGGCAATGTGGGCAACAACTTAGCCTCCACAGTTTATAGCACCAACTACATCCTCAGCTCCTATGACACAACCAACAAGGGTGAAGGAGCAAGAAAACCCTAAACTAAAGGGAGAAACTGCACCCAGAATACATCTAGTAAGCAAGATGCCAACATACCAACAAAAAATTACAATCCATACCAAGAAACAGGAAGATATGGCCCAGTTAAAGGTTCAAGATAAGCCTCCAGATGACATAAAAGAGTTGAGACAACTAATCCTAATCATTGATGTTCAAGCAAATCACCTTAATAAATTCAATGAGATAGCTAAAGAGATTAAGGATATTAGGAAGACATTGACTGAGCACAAAGAAGAATTTGAAAGCATACACAGAAAAATAGCAGGTCTTATGGAATTGAAAGGCACAATAAATGAAATTAGAAATACACTGGAATCATATAACAGCAGATTTGAGGAGGCAGAGAAAAGGATTGGTGAGCTTGAAGAAATGGTCTCTGAAAGTGAACATACAAAAGGTCAGATGAAGAAAAGAATGGAAAAATTTGAACAAGGTCTCAGGGAATTAAATGACAGCAAGAGACATGTAAACATACATGTCAAGGATGTTCCAGAAGGAGAAAAGAAGGGAAAAGGGGCAGAAAGAATATTTGAAGAAATAATGGTAGTAAATTTCCCAACCATGTTAAAGGACATAGATATCTGTGTCCAAGAAGCACAACATACGCCCATCTGAATAAATCTGAATAGACCAACTCCAAGACACATACTAATCAGAATGTCAAATGCCAAAGAAAAAGAATTCTGAGAGCAGCAAGAGAAAAGTAATGCATAACATATAAGGGATACCCAATAAGATTAAGTGCTGACTTCTCACCAGAAACCATGGAGGCAAGAAGACAGTGGTATGATATATTCAAGATACTGCAAGAGAAAAACTTCCAGCCAAGAATCATATCTGGCAAGACTGTCTTTCAAAAATGAGGGCGAGTTTAGAATATTCACAGATAAACAGAAACTAAGAGAGTTTATAACCAAGAGACCAGCTTTGCAGGAAGTACTGAAGGGTGTACCACGGTCTGAAAAGAAAAGACAGGAGAGAGAGACTTGGGAGAGAGTCTGGAAATGAAGATAATATCAGTAAAAGTAATTAAAAGTGTCAAAAGAGTGGTGAAAATAAAATATGACCAATAAAACTCAAAGGTCAAAATGTGTGAAATAAGACCTGCCTTTACAGTAATAACATTGAATGTTAATGGATTAAACTCCCCAATCAAAAGACACAGACTGGCAGAATGGATAAGAAAATAAAAGTCACCTATATGCTGTCTGCAAGAGACTCACCCTAAACCCAAGGATAACAATAGATTGGAAGTGAAAGGCTGGAAAAAGATATTCCATGCATGCAGTAACAAAAAAACAAAAACAAAACAAAAAGCCAGAGTAGCTATACTTATATGAAATAGACTTTAAAAGACACTAGTAATGCACAATCTGAGGAGGAAGTCAGGAAAAAAAATTTTCATTTACAATAGTGACTAAGAGAATCAAATATTTAGGAATAAACTTAATCAACAATGTTGAGCACTTGTATTCAGAAAACTACAATGCATTAAAAGAAATTTAAAAAGACCTAAATAATCAGAAGAACATTCCATACTCATGGATTAGAAGACTAAACAACAGTAGGATATCAATTCTACCCAAACTGATATACAGAGTCAATGCAATCCTTACAAAAATCCCACCATCTTTTTAAAAATTAATGGAAAACATGATTATCAAATTTATTTGAAAGGGTAAGGGGTCCCGAATAGCCAGAAACATCTTAAAAAGGAAAAGCGAAGTTGAAGGGCTCTCACTTCCAGACTTTAAATCATATCATCTAGCTACGGTGGTAAAAACAGCACGGTACTAACTTAAGGACAGATACATAGACCTATGGAACCAAACTGATGGTTCAGAAACAGACCCTTGTGTCTATGGTCAAATGAATTTTGCCAAGCCTATCAAACCCACCCAGCACGGGCAGAACAGTCCATTCAACAAAATGGTACTGAGAGAACTGGATATCCATAGCCAAAAGAAAGAAAGAGGACCCCTATCTCACACCTTATACAAAAATTAACTCAAAATGGATCAAAAAAACTAATAGAAGCAAGAACCATAATGCTTCTAGAAGAAAATGTCAGAAAACATCTTCAAGACCTGTTGGTAGGTGGTGGATTCTTAAAGGAGAAAAGAAGAGAACTGAGACAGACTACTGATGCTTAATATACGTAGAAGTTTTAATTAACTTTACTGTAAAAGTGTGGAAATATATAGAGTTGATGGTAACACATTATAGTGAGTAACAACTGGTTTATAAATGGGAATTTGGCTGGAAAGGGTAGTCAACAGATGTAAATGTCAATTGAAAGAAAGCTAGAGAATAATCTAGGGCTGAATAACACAGTGAACCCAGAGGTGGATGAGAATTGTGGTTGATGTCCTTTGTGAGCTAGAGCAGAGGTGCTTCACTATTGCAGGGTAGTGGGAATGTGGAGAAGCATGGGAAAAATACAACTGGAGTGACCTATGGATTGTGGTTAACAGCAATACTGTAATACACAAGAATCTATGCCAAAGATGTACTGTGTTGATAATGGGAGAGTACGGAAATAGTGTGGCAATGTATGCTATGGTTAGTGGTAATAGTCTGATGATATGGTCTCATAATCTTAACACATATTCCACCACAGTGTGGTGTGCTGATAGAGGGGTGTTGTATGGGAATGCTGCACATGTGCATGATTGTTTTGCAAGTTCACAATTTCTGTAATAAAAATATTAAAAAAAAAAAAAACAATAATAGGGTGGGTTGGGGAAAAAATACATCAAATATAAGACATGGACTACAGTTAGAAGTAAGACTTTGACTATATTCTTTAATAATTTGTAACACGTCTCACAACAATGCAAGGTGTCGGTGGTGGGTTGATGTATATGACCCTCTATGATGTTATGCTTGTTTGCTTTGTAAGTTCACAACTTTTACTCTACACTTAGTGTTTATGTATGTTCATGTATAAACAATAATAATAATAATAATAATAATAATAATAATAATGGGGTGGGTTGGGGGGAAAATCCACCAATTGTAAGACACTTTGGTTAGTAGTGATATTTTAAGGATGCTCTTTCATCATTAGTTAAAAATGTGTCATAACAATGCAAGATATTGGTGGTGGGGTGAGGAGTGGGAGCCCTGTGTGATGTTTTGTAAGTTCACAACTATTACTATACACTTATTGTTTATGTATGTTTATGTATGAGTGATATACATCAATAATTTCTTTTAATGAAAAAAAAAATATATATATATATAAGCCATCCATATGCTATCTACAAGAGACTCACCTTAGACCCAAGGATACATATAGGTTGAAAGTGAAAGGTTGGAAAAAAATATTCCACACAAACATAACCAAAAAAGGGCTGGGGCAGCTATACTAGTATTAGTCAAAACAGACTTTAAATGCAAAAATGTTATTAAGAGATACAGAAGGCCATTATATATTAAGAGTGGTTATTAACGGAGAATAACACAGAGGAAGAGAGAGAGCTCCATAGACACAGCAGAGGCCCCGGGAAGAGAGATAAGCCTGATAGTCTATAGCTGACTTTGTTAAAGAGAACAGAGCAGCTGAGCCTGGAAAGAAAGAAGAGCCCTCCAGCCTAGCTGGGCCCATGGAGCCTTAAGAGGAAGAGGAAGGCTGAACCCTCGCAGATATAACCTGCCATCTTGCTTCAACGGTTGGCAAAAGAGTTTGGTAAGGTAAAGAGTTGGGCTCTTTAGGGCCTTCTAACCGTAAGCTTTTACTCCAAATAAATACCCTTTATAAAAAGCTTAAAAAAAAAAAAAAAAGAGTGGTTATTAGTCACCATGTAAATAATATGTTAGAGATCATAAGCAGTAGAAATGCATGCAGGCTGATATAATTAAAATCATCAAGACTATTCAGATCGCAAATCATTTTAACCTAGAAAGACAAGCCAGTTAAACTGTTTTTATATTGATGAACAGAACTAGTGCTATTTCTGAGGCGCAAGGGCCCCTACTTTCTGGCATTCACCACAGCTGCAATTTTACATTTCTAATTTATTTTAACATCTATCTTCCCACTAGCAAGTACACACCTGAGGACAAGGGTCACCCATTTGTCCTCACACAATGTCTGATAGTAATGACTCAAATATTTGCTGTATAAATTAAACAAATGCATGTAATAAGTAATCAGAGAATTAGTAGGAACTGTCATATAAACTCCCTGAAGTAGACAGAATCTATCCTCAGACCAGAAAAGAGCGGGTAGTAAGTAGGGCTTCCATGAAAAAGCAACTTCACAGTCTAATTAATGGCAGAATCTGCAAAGCTTAGAAAGTTATATACTGAATGAATAGCATAGCACCTACTTTTGTAAAGACGGCAATAAACTAAAACAACAGCACACATCTAGGAGGAAAAACTAGGTTAAACTGAGGGAAATATTTTCCAATACTATCAACCTATAAAATTTAAGTTTAAGATTACTGCTCTTGTATTGCTTGATTGTAACACAGGGGAGGTGATGTCCACATTACTACCAACCTCTCATTTAGTGATAATTAATAGTGACTCAAGTTTTTTATGTAGTAACCAATTGGTCATCTGAGATATGCAGGGACTACAGGGCCAGAAACAACATTTAACTAATGATATCCCACTTTTAATCAGTATTAAAAAAACAAAAACAAAAACAAACACAAAAAACAATTAAGTTTTTTGTCCTCTAAAACAACCACCACAAACCAACAACCTTAGAAAATATAATAAATCAGCTTATTTCATCAAAAATAATTTAAAATGTAACCCTTAACAGTTGTTTAAAATATGCATAACTAGGTTTGGAATAGTTATCCTGATTTAAAGCAAAAGAACATCTGTTTATGAGTAAGTAAATACAGTCTGACAGCAATTTGGAACATCTATCAGAGGGAATCAACTGAAAGCTTAATAAACATTATTTGTATTCCACATAATACTCTATTTGTTCTTTCTAGCCACTGCAGTAATAAAACACACTCAAACTCATTTAGTGTGTACTAAATCCATGGTACCTAGGCAAAACACTGAAAATTCATTTGGATGGTTCCCAGCTTATATAGTCCAACTTTTTAAAAGTATTACTACCATCTGGTTACTAGTCTGTGTTTACCAAAACAGTAGCTGTGCACACATTTCTGTAGCAGATGTGGTCTAAAAATTTAAATGAATCCATTTGGCTAAATGAAAACTCTTCAAGGGAAAAACAAATACAGTATATACTTAAAATAATTTCTGTTACTGGCTACAATACCATTCGCCAAGGATAAAAATAGTAAAACTTTAATATTTGAGACATCTTAATAATTTATATTTTCACTCAATTTATCAAATAACAGAATGGTGTTAAAATTTTCTCAATCTGGAACAAACTTTTGAGATTATATTAATCTAGTCCCCTCAGCCTCAGATGAGAAATCCAAGGTCCAGAGAGATCAAGTGGATTGACCAAGGTCAAATAACTAGTTAATAGCTGGAATCTGTCCAGAACCTGTCCATTCCAGGGGTCTTTATACAGAATTAAGTTTCATCTGAATACTGGGGTTCTAGGAGTTGAATATAGTATTATATATAGTAGCAAAGGAATATAGTATTTAATAAACACAGGTTAAAATTAGTTTAGGAACAGAGAATTTTCATAAAGTCATCTGCTTATTAAAAATTATAAAATCTGACTTGTATTTGTTTCATAACTATGTAAGAACTTAAAGTATCCTGTGAAATTTACAAGAATTCTAATTTCACAAATCATTTTCCCTTTCTTTTTCACAGCTTCCCCCCCATTCCCATAAAAACTAAGTCTACAAACTAACCTTATTACCCTAGTCAAGAAACTAAGCTATTATTCTAGATCCAAAGGTATCTAGAATAGTAGAATAAAACGTATCTCAGCTCCTATACAGATCCTAATGTTTCCCTTTCTATCATAATATAACTATATGCCACAGCATACTTTCTTATAAAGATAGTCTTTTCCTGATTAGAACTATCCTATTTTCAAATGAGTCCTTCCCTCCAGGAAGCATACCTGATCCCTAAATATAAATTTATCTAGAAAATTTCTACGCTTTAAGGAGGAGAATGAAAGGTAGTAAGCCAATGTACTCTACATAAATCTTTGTTGTTAAAATACTAACAATTTTCTAAGAAAAACAAATTTTCAGGACACAGTGGAGAACATTTTAAGCTTATTTGTGTTACTGATCCACTATCCTTGCTCTAACAAAAAAAAATATGAATTCTGTTTCCTTTTTCCTTCTTTTTTCATAATTCCTTAAGGGAAAATAAAATAAAATAAAATAAAATAAAGTAACAACCCACTAAAATAAATCATATGTTCTGCCCTCTATCTGGAGTACTAAACTTCAAACTAGATATTACATTATTTGGAGGTGAAGGTAGAGAGGGGATGGTTTGTATTTACAGGTGGACCATTTTCTGTTTTTTTGGTTTCTGACTCTTGATCATTTATTTTGAACATAACCCAATGAAAAACCCAAACGCAAACCTTTTATCTATTTCCTTATATTATACCAGGAAAAGAAGAATCGGTGTCAGTGGACAATGTCTAGAACAAATTGGGGATAGGTTAATATCACAATTATTGAGGCAGATGAACAATGGAGTTTAAAGCACTTTATATCCATTATCTCATAAATCCCTCACAACAGCCTTATGCAAAGTTGTTAATGGAACAGGACAAACAGTATTATTCTCATTTGACAGATTGAGAAACTCATGGAGGTTAGATGAGGCATCAGGGCCACAAAGGCTAGAAAGCCAGCTGTGAATCTGTGATGGAAAACCAAGTCTTTTGGTGCCAAGTCCAGTAGTCATACCACAACACTGCCTCATTTCATTTCACTAGTTTCAATTAATTTGCAACAATAATAATGCAAAGCTATGTACAATGCCTCATTTCTGCTCACCTATTGTTTTTGGTCTTCCTTTCTCTCTTTCAACACTCGGAACTCAACTTTATTTGAGCCCAATATTGGACTGAGAAGCTAGGCGTGCACATCTTACACACATCTGTGGACTCTGCAAGTTGAATCCTATGGTGCATTTTGCACAGGTTGTCAAGATTCCATTTAATCACTTGTGTGTAAGTAATTCTTGCTACAGTCAAACCTAGCAGAAGCCAAAGTTTAATTTAAAGTTTTGGAGAAGAGGGAAGCAAAATTGTTTTGGAATTCTCTCTGAAAAACAGCCTGTTGTATTAGAACAAACAGCAGCTTGTTCCTATCATTCCTTTGTTTGACAAGTCTGGGCTGGCTAAAAAGGTCATTTATGCCTCAAAGCATCAAATTAACATTTGAAGACATTAATTTTAAAAACGGCTATTTGCTTCTGCTCTGTGAATGGCAGAGCATTCCCCTTACTTTTTTTGTGTATTTCACAAAAAAGGTAAGGAGAAAAATCCACTACAGTGGCCCAAAAAAGACCAAAAAAACAATTAAAAAAAAAAAAAAAAAGAAAACATAAAACTTTCCTCAGGCAAACAGAGAATTGATTTTATGTCCAGGTTAACACATGCTGACTATGTCTTAATTAAGCCTCCTTCTTTAATAAGAATTAAGAGGGTAGCTGAAATGGTCAAACTCTTGAGCAGTATTGGGGGGGAGGGGGAGGGGAATCACTATTTAATTACCGTAAGATGACTTTGTGGCACATCATAAAGGACATTAAATAAGGTTCTTCCTTCTCATCCATAACCCTATGCAATGACTGTATAGGATAAACCCCCAATTCATTTACTATCTTACTAATTCAAACACAACATATTTTTCCTTAAGTCCCTATATAATTTTTCCCAGCATAAGTCTATGTTCCTATATATTTGAAATATAAACCATCAGTACTAACTGTAATCTTCAACTGTATAAATATTCACTTAAGATCAGAAAATACCTTCATTTCATTGGAAAGATCAAGGTATCTGGAGACTGACATTCACAACAGCCTTAGAAAAGTCATTCATTTTCATTATAGCTCATTTTCTAAAGATGTATACTGGGACTATCACAAAATTTTTTATATATACATACATACATATACACATGTGTGTAATTATATTACATATATATTAAAATTCTCTATACTATTATAGAAAATTAGTAAGATTTAAGAACCTTACTAGTTTCCCAAAATATATAGTTTTGAGAATTTTTTTCAAAATGAGATTATAAAACATCTTTAAACATCACTATCAACAGTTCAAAATAACATCAAAATGCAAAATTAAGTTAAAATAATTACCTCATCTAGAAATTTTCTATGATGTTCTTCATGAAATAAATTCATAAAACCATGTGTCATAGGGAACAGCATTCTCTGGGACCCATTAGGTTGTTTGAAGGGCAGTTTTCCCCACACCATTGTTCCCCCTCCAACACCCCACAAGTGAAAAATGTCTGTCAGTGGAAATTATAGAGAAATTTCAGTATCCAGAGTGTGCAGATGTCTTGATATGAGTTCAGAATGACAGAAATGCTTTTTAAATGCCTGTTTTAAGATGAAATTAATGTTTTTAAATTTTAATTTTAGTGCTAAATAAGTGATCTGCTTTGCACATGCAGGAAAAACGTGTCAATGTTGCTGTTTCCTCAAGCTACTTCCCAGGTCTCCTCACTGCTTAGCTCCTTGGAATTGAGCTTCCATTCCAAACATCCTACAGCCATGTTTCTCTGGGAAGTAATTAATGATCTTATAAATGCAAACCACAAAGGTCTTCTCTCCCATCCCATGCTCTTTGGTATCTTCACAGCATTTGACACTACTCTGTAAAGTGCTTTGACCTGGCTTCTGCAACAGGGTACTGGCAGTGTTATCCTACCTTTCAAAATTCCTCTTCTCAGTACCTTTCACTTTTCATTCATCTAAATGATCCTGCTGTTTATGTATTCCCTTCACACACTTCACAAATCCTGGGGGTGCCATGCACACAAAATACAGTACGACTGGTACCCACTGCAGTTGAGCAGTGGGGTGGTCCTGTCCTCAGATTGTCTTTAAGTCTTACCACATGTAAGACATCTTCTTTCTGGACAAAAGCATCCATTTCCACACCTTCAATCACAACACACAAACACCACACACAGCTGGCACCAAAATCTAAATCTTCACCCCTATTTTCTTCTAGATTACTATTCTTTCCTGTTCAAATATTTGCTGACTAGCTCCATGTGGACAATATATAGTTATAACCACCAGTACCTTACTCTGAATACTTCACACTTAACAGATTCATACCTGGACTTATCTCCTGACAAACCTTGTACCACTTCCCAGGCTGTATCTGACATTTCTCTCCTCTTGGCCACAGTGGATCTTGCCAAGTCCTTCCCCTAAATTTATTTAAGTCCCCTTCCTTCATCCCCAATATCCTGCTCTAAATAAGGTCTCACCTCTCACCCTAACAGATGTGCTTTCTGCCTACCCATTTTGTGGCTCCCATCTAGCACTGCCACTAGAGATCCAAAAATACAGGTAGGAGGAGCCAGCATTTCCTTGAACTAAAACTAATATGTTATGTCAAAAAGTTGGGACTATAATTCATGAGCTATTGAGGACTTCATGATTATGGCTCCACCTCTCTACCAGCCTCCTACCACTTTACATTTCCCACACCTCAAATTCCAACTCCCATTTCATATATTTTGTCATTGTCCACAATAAATCTGGAAATCCCAAATTTTCCTCAATTGAATAGCCACATAAAAAATTACTATAACATGGTCAATCATGTGAAACAGGTCAACTCTGATACATGATACCCATTAAGCATTTGTCAATGTATACATTTCTAATCAAAACCAGTGCTGATTAATCTAACTGCCTATTTCTAGGTTTTTGGTTTCCTATTAATAAATTTCAATATGAAAGCAAGATAATCATGGCTACCTGATTATGACAAGAAACCCATCTTCATTCTCTCTGTAACAAACCTTATCCCTTTTAGGGGAGAGCAGTGATCTGTACAAACAGGTACTCAAAAATGTCTCCAAATCTGAAAATGAGTGGCAATACCTGACTGTCCCTCCCACACATAGAAAAGGGTTGTTTTTAACTGAAGTTTTCCTGTCTATCTTAAAACAGAAAATGATAACCATGTAATGGGTCCAAGACATTGAACTAATTTTCCTCTAAATTACTGAGCATTTGTTTTATAATGGTGATGATGGGCCTGCAGTAAATCATCTAGTCTTACCTCCTCTCCTCACGACTAAGAATTAACAAAGATGGTGACATCATCAATATGGTGACATAAAACATCCCTGGAAAAAACCTCCCCAGAGACTCAGCAAATGTAAGAACAAATTCAAATTCCACTTGCTTAGAACTCTGGAGGACAGTGGAGACTGGAGAAGGACTCCACAAACACTGAATTGAAGACAGAGAAAAATATCAGATAGGAAATTTCCATTCTAGACTGGCCAGTCCTCTTCCCCTACTGCTCACTCAGTCCCATGCAAAGCTTGGGAGTTCTCCAGAGGCAGAAGCCTGGCTCCTTTCCACCACTGGTAACACAGACTACAGAGGAACTCACATCAGTGAGTTAGAAACCCATGTGTATCCAGGCACAGGGACCCAAATCTGCAGAGATCCATGGTGGAACACAAGCCACTGAGGAGTGCTGCATCCAAAAGGACCACGAAGATAGGGGCAGAGAGGAGAGAAAGAAAAAAATGCAGCAGAACAGCTGTGGCCAAGTGCACTCATGCAATCCAGTTACTGTCAGAAGGACTTCCTAAATGCAAAACGGACTTTTCTGAAGAGACCCACTGTAGCAGTTTGGCAGTTTGATGTAATTATGAATTCCAAAAATAGATACTGGATTATGCTTGTAAACTGGTCTGCTAATCTGGGCATAATTAAGTTATGATTAGGGCATTAACTGGGCCACATCAGTAGGGCATTGAGCCCCTTGGTAGGGCAGGAATCAAATATAAAAGGCATGGCAAAGAACAGTGTTGAAGCAGTTCTGATGCTGGAGTTTTGATGCTGGAGCCAGGGAGGCGAGCAGACGGAGGAACTTGGTCGTGAGGAAGGAGAGAAGGCCATGGGATAGAGATGAGCCATTCACCTGACAGTTCACAGCTGTCCTTGTGGAGAGAGGCAGAGTCTAGAGAGCCTCATAGTCTATAGCTGACCTTGTGGAGGAAACAGAGGAGCTAAGCCCAGAGAGAAATGCAGCCCCGGGAAGAGAGGAACCCAAGAAGCCTGAACCCTGGCAAACGTTGCCAGCTGCCTTGCTCCAACACGTAGCAACAGACTTTGGTGAGGGAAGAAACTTATGCTTTATGGCCAGGTAACTGTAAGCTTCTACCCCAAATAAATACCCTTTATAAAAAACCAACTGATTTCTGGTATTTTGCAACAGCACCCCTTTGGCTGACTAACTACACCCACCTTTCCAGATTGACCCAAAGTGGCTTACCAGGGCAGGATAACCTAAAAAGGAAGAAACCAGAGGCAGAAAAATCTCACAGAGAAAAAAAGGAGTGGGTGTGTGGAGGTTTAAACTGACCTAGTGTTCAGACGGGAGGGTCCCAGAACTCAAAGGTGTAAGGAAAACAGGGCATTGAGTGAGGGAGAGAATTTAAACAAATCATAGGAGCTGGGAAGAATTTTGCACAAAAACAAACAGAACAGATCAAGATTAATGGAGAAGGAACAGAGGAAAGGAAGCTTTCTCTTGGAAGTGAAACAATTACACAAAAAGTGGAATCTTAAAAATTGTACCACATATCCATGGCAAGAATCAGTTGAAGACAAGCTGAGAATATGAGATCAGTTGAAACTGGGCTATTCTCAGGGTCCAGAATAAATTGGACCAAGCATAAAAGAAGAGGCTCAACACAAGGCAAATCAACAATAAAACTCTAGACAAGAAGAAGAAACTTACCTTAACTTGTCAAGATAATCAGATGCCTAGACATCAGCAAAAACTACAAGCCATATGGAGGAACAGGAATATATAGCTCAATTAAGGGAACAAATTAAAAATTCAGAGGAGACACAGAATTTGGAACAATAAAAGAAGTTTAAAAAAAAACCTCCTAAATCGATTCAAGGATATGAAGGAAAATAGGCACAGAGATAAAATATATTAAGAATACAATGTGGGGAAGCGGGTGTGGCTCAGTGGATAGAGCCCCCGTTTACCATATGGGAGGCCCGGGTTTGCGTCCCGAGGCCTCCTTGTGAGGGCACACAGGCCTGAGCGGTGCGGTGGGCTGATGCAGCAACCTCACGGCAGGAAGCGGGTGTGGCACAATGGATAGAGCACCTGTTTACCATATGAGAGGCGCCGGGTTTGCTTCCCGGTGCCTCCTTGTGAGGGCAGGCCGGCTCACGCGGCACCGTGGGCTGATGCAGCAAGACCTCACAGCAAGGGGGAGATAAGCAGACACAGAGAAGACACGCAGCGAATGGACACAGCAGCACAAGCAGCAACGGGGGGGATAAATAAATAGAAAATAAATAAATCTTTAAAAAAAAATTTTTTTTTTTTAAT
>JAQZBX010049520.1:0-19899 GCA_029593785.1 Cabassous unicinctus
GGCCTTATTTCCTTTCCCTGATCTGCTGATTTCCTCGATAACTCAAATGTATGGAACACCCTGGTCTTAGTCATTTTGCTGTCATAACTCATCTACCTTTAAAAAGTAAAAAATTTTAAGTATATTTTCATCTGAGACACAGGTCAGTGATTAAAAACAGATGGCCTAAAGGATATGCTTGAAACAAGTGAAAATGCACAAGATAATGAAAGAGAAGCAGGGAAACCAAAGAGCCTTCAAAGTCTTGATGCACACAGTTGTCCCAGACATTCCCTATGATAAACTTGACAGCAAAGATGAAAACACTTTTCCAGTGAAAACAGTAAATTGGGAATAAGCATCAGTCATTAGTCTAAACAAACACAGGACTATTGGCATCTTGGGTTTTATTACTGTGGCAAATCAAATAAGCTAAAACCTTGATATTTTCTCTCTAAAAAAACTGCATGAAACTATAAATTTTGCAGTGGCATATTTTTAAAAATCATGCAATTTTGAGTTAAAGTCTTCAAAGTTTTTGACAACTGAAAAAGGAGAAGACCTAGGAGAAAAACAGTATTAATAATGACTGTTACTGGTTCACTGCTTATTGTTAGCCAAGCTGAACACTTTACAAATATCACATCTTTTAAAGCTGACAACAATCCTATAAGAGACGTACTATTATTATCCCTATTTTACAGATAAAGAAATCACCACTTAAGCAAAATTTTTGCTTGCTTGTCTAATGTGCTGGGGGGTGGGGGTGGGGGGGGGCGGGGAGGGGTTTAACAGATCATGTCCAGAGTCACCTTGGTTAGGAAAGCTCAAATAATAAGAAAAATATGCCATGGCAGAATCTACTTGGAATGAAGGAAGAAGCATCTAAGTTGGAAAAAAAGTGTCATTATCACATAAAACTATTGAATATTCTAAATATGTGTATTAAATAACTGCTTGGGAGAAAAGGGTTGCCTGCTTCTTTATCCTACAGTTCAATGAATGCATGGATTTTAGTGATTTGATGGTTTGAATTTTTTTATGTTGGCTTAATTAAAATGAAGGTGTGTATAAACAAATGAACAGAAATCCGCAGTAAAGTAAGAGTAGTGGGAAAGCTATAGCAGTCAGAGTGGGGCAATAGTCAAGTCTTTATATGCGCTGTCATTTAATCCTCAAAACCATATGCTAAGTAGGTGCTGTGTCATCCCCACTTAATCCAGTCAGGAATTGTGCCAGGTGCAGACAAACACTCTATTCCATTTATTGCTCACAAGCTTCCTTCAAGATGGGTGGTATCATTTTATAAATTCAAAAAATTGCCTCTGAGAGGTTAAGTAATATGCTCAAGTTCATGCAGGCAGAATTCCTGACTTTGTGCATTTCACTGCACCTCTCTGCCTGGAAACTAGCAGGAGGTAGCAACAATGATGACAGGGAAACAAAAGTGGGCATCATATTACTCTCAAGGCTCTAGAACCTGAGAGACCTTCAACCAGGGACAGCTGATGAGCTGTAGCTTCTAAGAACAGAGGCAAAGGTTCAAGCGGGTTCAAGCTGCAGATCTGCTAGCACCTGGCTGCGTACCTTCAACTCCCTGGACCTCATTTTCATGATGAGTAAAGTGGGGCATTGGAAAAAACAACTTCTTAGAACTTTAGATTTGAAAGGGTGGTTGATATGGGACAAGATGTGTTTTCCAAATGGTTTATATCAATTTTTGTTGCCACCAGCAAATTAGGCTTATTTTCTTAAATTTTACCTCTGAGAACTTCAACATCCTTGGACAAAGATATTCATTTCAATGTTAATTTTAAGAGCAAAAAATTGAAACCAAATAGTTGGTTAATAAATCCCCTTTTGTCCAACTTATTTTAGATATATATATGGTTTTTTTTTTAAGGAGGTACCATGGGAAGCAGGTGCTCAACCACTGAGCTACATCCACTCCCTGTCCAACATCTTTGATATAGCCACTTGATAGACTGTTATGTACTATTTAGAATTCTGCTTATGGGAATGCTTAAGTTATAATTCTAAGTGAAAAAAGATGTAATCATTATAATTTAGGAATGACAACAACTAAATAAAAACAAGTCCTTGTCAAAAAAAAAGTTGTGTATTATGCCTCCACTCAAAGACAGTCACAATTAATATTGTGATGTTTTTCCCCATCTTTTTTGCTTTCTACTTTTCTAAATGTCACCTGAGATTTGTCAGTTCCCTTCAGGCTGAGGCCACAGCTCCCATTTATAGACTCAAGGTTTATCTAGACTGCTGCAAAATCTCAGGCGTGCTCGTGATCCTGCTTGTCCCTTCCTAGGAATACGAGAGCTCCCCGGGTTCTTCTTTGTTCCCGCCCGTTCATTGAAGTCTGACATCCATGAAGCCGACTCACCATGTCTCTCCATGGCCACTGCTGCTGTTCATCATTGGAAAACAAGTGAACAAGCCAAGTGTATTTTCACTGACATTCCCCAAACCACCATCTTTAAAATGTCTGATCAGGGGTGAATTCCCTGAAGTGCAAAGTGGAAAGAAGAAACAGGAACACGTGCCTCTTCTGGCTTTTGCTGGCTGATTCTCTCTCTAGAGCCCAGGTCCGAGTCCTTGGCACCTAGAAAGAGGGAGCAACAGTCAGTCCCCCACTGTCCTCATGACCTGTGTAGCTGTTCCGCAGCTGCTGGCACCCCAGGAATGGTTTCCTTTCCAGTGATTCTGGGCTCTCGCTTTCATGCTCTTTTAGCTCTATCTTGGATCCTTGCTACTCAAAGAGTGGAACATAGATTAGAAACTTCTGCATGACTTGGGAGCTTGTAAGAAAGTGAAAGAGGGAAAGGCTCAGGCCTCACCCCAGACCTACTGAATCAGAATCTACAGGAATCTAACAGGATCTCCAGGTAATTCCTATGAGCGAGAAGCTCTGCTTTACACCCTGTTTCTCCAAGTCTTTTCCTTGTGTTTTTTGGGGACAGAGCACATTTCAAAATGGGATTTTTGACAAACTCTTTCTCCATTCCACTCTACCCACTGAACTACACATCATCTTGATTCAATTAATTGTTCTGTTTTTATTTTGATTGCCAATTCATCTTCTTTGTAAGCAGCAGGGACAGACAGCTCTGGACACACATCACAGCTCAGTACTAGGTGTGTGGCCTTGGCCAACTTCCTTCATCTCTCCAAGTGTCATCTTGAGAAGTAAGAAAGACTGAGATAACTTAAAAAATAATTTTATAATTCTTCTGCCCCACAAACAAAACTCCAATAAGGGGTCATCATTATTTCATAAATGAAAGCACTGAAAAACAGTGCTTTTATTATCAGCACAACTGCAATCTAGTAATATGGGAATCATAGATGGACACAGGCCCCTTGGTCCAGATAAACCAAGTACCTTCATCTACCACTTGTATTGACTGGTGAGTTCACACAGCATCAACGATGTCTTTGGCACTTTGTGAGTCCCCAAAGTGACACTGGAAAAAGATTTATAAAAAAAAAACAACAACACAAAAAACAGAGATGCCACCTCAAATCTGGGTTCCATTCTCGCTTGCTTTCTTACTTTTTTCTTTGACTCTGTCTCACCATGAGGAACAATCTACAGATTGTTTTTTTATAGAAGTAGAAATAGAGATTCTGTCTCCCAAAGCTTGATCCAGGGACCCACTTTGCTCTCCCGGGGACCTCCCACCTGGCCGAGAGCAGGACTGAGGAAGCGCTTTAATGATGGTGTTGTATAAGATCACAGGCTAAAGTGCCTCTGAGTCAGCAGGAGAGGTGATGACGTACATTCCTGATTCCCAAGTGTCGAATCTTGGTTTCACGTTCTATTCTGCATCTTTTGCCTTTAAGGATTTCTAATTGACCAGCCATCTAAGATTTTATATTTATATTCGATTACCTACCCTTCCAACTCTCTCTAGTCCTGATTAGGTGAAGGTCTGATATGTTACAAGGGAAGAGCTCTTTCTGGTTCTTTCTGAGTGCAAGTTTAATAGAAGAAGAGGAGAAATGCATGATGCACGTTGCTATCTATGTCCATGTTGTGTGCAGACCAGATAAACATACACACATATGTGCACACATACAAAAATACTTGTCTACCAATAGGTAGCCCTTCTATTGGGAGTAGGGGAGCATTTACTTCCACTGTTATGGTTCTCCTTTTCCTGCCTTCATAGCCTGTCTCCACCTTTTACTAATTTTCTTACCTTAAGTAAGACTCAGTGAGTAGGAATAATTCCAGAGATAATGAACTTTCTGATCTATTTCATCAAAATTCAGGTCTCCTTCCCACTGATCTTTTCTTTTGAGATCATTTCTTTTGGGCCCTTCTGGTAAAGAAAAATGGCCTGACGAGGCAGCCACTAAACTTAGATTACTCTATAAAAGAGGAAGAAGATGGTTAACATATTTTGAGCAGTTTGTATATGCTGTATTCTGTGCTAAGTGTGTCAAATGTCATGTCTACTTTAATCACAACAACATTAAGAAGTAAATACCTTATTCTTATGTTATGAGTAAAATGTAGCTCAGGGTTTCTTATACAGCAGAACAGATTCAAATCAAGGGTTTTGATTGTAGATCCATGGGCTTTCTCCTCTGTATTGACACTGACTCAGGAGCATGGCCAAATATGGCAGCCCTGACTACAAAGAAGCATGTGGTCTTTCAGGACTACACCTGATAGGGAACTTTGAAAAATTCTTTCTTGGGTCTTTGAGATCTTAGCTTTGAAAGCTGTATATCTATCCAGCATGGCTTTTGGTGAGGTAAAATCCTTTGCCATGCATATAGGACACAAAGAAAGCAACCAAGACCAGAACACTAAACTGGGAATTTTTTTCTTTCTGTCAGTGGCCAAAGGATGTGGCTATCTTGTACCATTTGATGAAATATCTGGGGCCACAATACTGGTCTCTAGTTCCCATTGTCTCATACTCTAGCTTCATAGTGATGAATACAGATGGTGGCAGCTAAGACAAGAATTGGGGCATCAATACAAGTTTTGTCACCGAGGGAAAGGAATTAATGAAATCATACTCCTTTACTCATTTAATTAGTGAACAATGGGCGAGAAGTCTTGGAAGGAAACAGTAGAAAATGCACTGTAAGGAAGTATCAGAAGAAAGGAAGGATAAGAAGAACTCTGATATGTGAGATGAGTATTTAGAGTGACAAGGCCTGGACATGAG
Organism: Cabassous unicinctus; assembly: GCA_029593785.1. Taxonomy (NCBI): domain Eukaryota; kingdom Metazoa; phylum Chordata; class Mammalia; order Cingulata; family Chlamyphoridae; genus Cabassous; species Cabassous unicinctus. The sequence continues at coordinate 5,181 of JAQZBX010049520.1, forward strand.
TTCGGTTTTCCATAACACAGCTGAGTGGTCATGAGCAAGGCACTTCCCCTCTCTGGGCCTCAATTTTCATGTGGAAAATGGGGGAGGGAGGTTAAAGGATCTTGAAGATCATTTGCTGCTCTAAAATTCCGTGTTCTGTGCTGGGCAGCAAGAGGCATTTCATCACTGAACTCTTTCCGCAAAAGTGCCTTTGGGTGTTTTGCTCATTAAAGATATTAGCTGTCCATTTGCAGGGATGTCTCTCCAATGAGGTAGAGACAGAAAGGTCCAACACAGTTTTAGTTTTTATTCCCTTTATGAAGTACATATCCAAGTCCCTGACAAGTTAAGCCAAGCACATCTTCTCATGTGTTTTAGGAATCAAGGCATTTGGCTGAGAGAGAGAGCAAATGCCTCTTATTAATGTGTGACAAATCCATATGGAGAAAAACACTGTTTCTTCTCTTCCATATGGCACAGCTGAGCAGGGCTGGCTTTTCTGGCCTTGAAATGTTTCCATGGACCAGGTGGGTGGTTTATTTCACAGGCTGGTGACAATCCAGTGTGTCTCTCCCACAGAGATGGTAAGGGGCGAGAATTCTTCCATTATAGCCCAGAGCTGTCAGCAAGGTCTGTGACATGAGCCATTTGCTGCTCCACCAGGATGAAAAGTTGGCAAACTACTGTGAGGAAAAGGATAGGGAAATCTCAGACCAACTTGGGTTCTAGACATCAGGTTTTATTGAATCCCAAGATCTTTGGAGTTTTGATCCAATAAAAGTGGATCAGCTTTTTACCCTGAAAATTCAATGTAGTGAATATAATGAGATTACTGGGAGTTTGGGGATGGGAGGGAGGCACCTCTCTAATCCACCTGTAAAATGTAGGTCCAAAGGATTAAGACTCAATGGCTTCTAGTCTTAACTTGGTTATGGTCCTTGCTTGACATGGTGGATTAGCTATTTCCCCTCTGACTTTCAGGGTAAAAATATAAAAGCATAGAGAATATTGCATTGACTAAATATGAAAAATTCTGAAAATGACAGCAGCAATAAAAATAAAAATTAATCAGTACTTCTAAAATCATTCTACCTCTTTACAAGATTAAGAAATGATGTTAGAAATATATCATCTCTTCTCTCCAGTTTAAAGTCTATGTGAACTAAGGAGGTACAGAGACTTTCATTATCCCTGCAATGTGGGGTGACAAAATCAAACTCTTGTTATTTGTGAATAATCTTTTCAAAATTTCTTAATCTTTCTTGTGCTATGAATGAGAAACTGTTTTAATAAAGATGTACTAATATACATATCATATGTCATATAACCAGAGTTAAGCAAATTACATATTTTCCTCTAATGTGTAAATTGTCATCACGTGCAATTAGGCACAAATGTAAAAGGTTTGCTGTGGTGGATTGGAACTGTATGTACCCCAGAAAATCATGTTCTTAAAGCTAATCTATTCCTATGGATGTGATTGTAAGTAGGATCTTTTGAGAGAGTTAAAAAGTGTGACCCATCATTCAGGATGGGTCTTAATCCTCTTACTAGAATCCTTTACAGACAGAATGAAGAGAGAGAGAGAGAGCACGCGCCATGGAAGCAAGAAGCTCAAAGCAATGATACGCTGGAAGAGAAGGGAGAGACCAGCAGATGCCTTCCTGTGTCTTGCCATGCGGCAGAGGAGTCAAGGATCAGTGGCAGCCAGTCTTCAGGAAGAAATCACCATCTTGATGATGCTTTGATTTGGACATTTTTCTCAGCCTCAAAACCGTAAGCTAATAAATTCCCATTGTTAAGCCAACCCATTTTGTGGTATCTGCTTTCAGCAGTCTAGGAAACAAAAACATTTGCTAAAAATGAAAAGCAGCCAAGTGACAGAATGTCGGGTTTGGAAGACCCTACTGCAATCTAGAAAATCAGAACCAGGTAAGTTATGAAAAGTTTTTTAGATAAACACAAGCTTTTTTTTTTTTTTTTTTTTTTTTGAGGTACCCAGGGCCGGGGATTAAACCCTGGACCGTATACATGGGAAGCCAGCGCTCAACCACTGAGCCACAGCGACTGCCCTGAGCTGTTTTTTTTTTCATTTGTTTTGCTTGTTGTTTGTTTATTTTTTAGGAGGCTAGGAGGCACAGGGAACTGAACCTGGGACCTCCCATGTAGGAGGCAGGTGCTCAACTGCTTGAGCCACATCTGCTCCCACATACATGCTTTTGATTTCCTAGAAATAGTGATGGTAAGTGTAGATTTGCAATGTATTGGGAATATTCCACATTAAACATCAGAGAGGCAGAGAGGACTTCTTAACTATGGAAATGATTTAATTGAGTGGTGAAAAGGAAGCTGTATTCTTTCTTGGATATATTTCAATATCTTTAAATTCTAAAATCATAAGATTGTTATCGAAGATCATCTAGTCCAACAAAAGGACTCCTCTGTAAAGCTTCCACATCAAAAATTAATCCACTTTTTCTTCACTGGTCCAAGGGGTAAGGAAGGTTATCATGTTCCCAGACAGACCTTTCTAGTATTATACAATTGCAATCATTAAAAAGTTCTTCCTCGTATTAAATCGAAATCTTTTTTTTTTTTTTTTTTTTTTTTTTTGAGGTTCTGGGGGACAGATGTTGAACCTGGGACCTCATAGGTGGGAAGCCAGCACTCAACCGCTTGAGCCACATCTGCTCCCCTAAATCGTTAACCTCCACGTCTTGTCACTCTGTAGCCATGTAGAGTACTTGATTTGTTCACATGGCTAATAGTTCCTCTCTTGGTTTCAGATTAAATATTTGAACCCATGTCTTGAGAAAATTTGTTGCATGGATGGGTAAGTTTAAAAGTGAGTGGACAAACTGTTACCAACTTGGCAAAAGATTTCATTCAACATTTTCTGGTCGTCTACTATGTGTCCATAGAGTTATAAGTTCTGAAGTTCCCTTTGAAAGTCCAGCACCATGAACTACTCTTCACACTTCAAAGGGTTCTTCTTAGCTCATAGGAGGATGGGTCTACCATAACTCACTGTGCTTTGCGGGGTAAGAAGGAGTCTCACTGAAGGAAAGAAGGCAGAAGACATGAGCTAACTTTATAATGGTCATGTCAAACCTGCAATTCCACAAATAGCTCTAATTCTACCAAGGGGCAGGAGTCTCTTAGTATGAAAACCACAAGAGGGCACTAGACTACTACACGGACCTCGCTCTACTTAACACTAAAAGCACAAAGCAAAGGGTCAGTATTGACATTACATTGACTCTGATAACAATAGATGGCCACATCAGTTGTATGTTTTAAACCTGTGTCTGAGGCACAGTATGCAACCATGGATGCTGTACAAAGTTATTGGTTAGGAAACACGTCTTCAGGTGGTAAGGCCAGCCCCTGAGGTTCTAAGAAAAAGTAAGGTGGTTCTTTAGGCTGTAAGTTCTGAAAACAACGCAAACAATATGGTGATTTTCAGAAGCAAGCAGCAGGAGTTAAATGGGAACCATCCACACATCTACTTTTGGAAAGTCTGACATCTGACAGGGCTTGTGTTTGGCCATAAGAGTCTCCCTGACTTTGAGATTTATGTTGGGCATTACCCAAGGTGTCTCTCTCTTTCTGAAGTGCTCTCTGCTTCACAAGGTTTCGGTAAAACTAGTCGGGCTAAAGAAAACACACTTAAAAACCTCTCACAAATATAGATTGGGTCTATGCAATGTCACCACAACCATTTGGGAAAAACAAAATATTCATCCAACTATGTTAAAGAGTATTCTGACTAATACCAACTAACAGATTATTGGGGTCACTGAAGACTGCCAAAACATTAGATCAAATTAATTCAGACAAATTTGAATCAACACAGGGTTAATTTCAAGCAGGTTGCTTGAAATTGTGGAAATTGTGGAAATCAAGCCCTAGACTGGAGGCCTTAGTTTTTCACTTTTCAACAGTGATGTTTAATAGTGTGTAGAAAATGACTCCTCTGGTGTCAAAACTTTATATTTGATGTCATTAACTAACTAACTCACTCACTCAGATTGAGTCTCATGGAAATGAGTTCCTTGATTGGCCAAACCAGAGGTTCTTACTGTAGCAGGAGAGTCTTATTTTCTGAAGTGTTTTATTTTATTTTATTTTATTTTAGCTCTTTAGAGGCAATGAATACCTACAACAGTAATTAGTCCCTTAATATCTTAATGAAAGAGGTTTCTAGTCATAGAAGTGGTTTTCTTCAGAGCCAGGTGAAATCACTACAGGGATGCTCCCCTCCTCCTAGGCTCTTCTTACTTTACCTAACTTTGAGTTTTGGATCCATAGCCTCCATTTTTGCTACGTCAGAACTCGGATTTTGATCCTTTTACTTCCATTGTCCTTCTAACATTGGTCCAGCCATGGCTCTGTGGCTCTGTTTCTCCCTTATAGACCTATGAGAGTCTTCACCCTCCACTCTCCGGTTCCAACACAACTCTTCTCTCTGACAATCTTGCTATTCCTGGAATTTATCCACTTATGACATTGCCCCTGTTTTTACGTCCTTTTTAGTATCAGGGGTATTGAATCTATAAAAGATATCTTAGCTACTTGACTTGGCTTTGATCAACTTGCTTGCTTGGCTTCTAACCTTTAAGTGACATTTCTGCCCCATGATTTTGTATTAAACTACTTTCTGGCCACTAATTTCTACATAGTCTCTTCTCCTTGACTCTTTCACTAGATTAACTCTACATCTGAACTTCAATTCTGACCCCTCCAGTTCTGGTTTTCTGAGCCCTACATGTATTAGCTAAAGCCAGTCCCAACTGCTGGTGGTCCTTCTCTTTGCGAGTCTTGGGCTGCTCTCCCAGCACACACCTCATCTCCTGGGACACTCCCCAGCACCACGGGGGAGGTGAGTTCAGGAAAAGGTGACCCAGGGCCTTCTCTCTGATTTTTCCCCCTACAGCAGGGACTTTGAAGCTGAATTTCTGGACTGTCTTCCCTCTGTTACCAAAACACACACTTTTTTAAGTTAAGAAATGAAAACGATATTTCTACTACTAGCCAGAAGCTCGTCCAGTGTGCTCCAAGAAGAAGGTGATTAATGGAGCTAAGACTTTATGCCTGAGCCAGGGACAGCAGTTTGTGGAGAATAACTGAGACACCAACCCAGCCAGAGCCTCAGATCAGGTAAACTGAACATGGCTTTGAGCCTTCCAGAGGCCCTGAAAGTTATTTGGTGGCCCTGGCAGAAAGTGTGCCTCTAACATAGGGCCTGATGGGTACACATGGCCCAGAGGATCATGAAAATTTTCCAAATTTTTGGCTTATATAGAGAACCAATCTAGACAACCATGGCCTGTGGGGACTTGTCGACAGCCGGAATATCTGGATTGGTTGTCCAGACCACCTAAATTACATGGATAATGGCAGATGTTTCCCTTCATTTAATGCCATGTGAACTCATTCCAAAATCCTTTTTGGGCTTGAGGCATTACAATTAATTGTCCTTCACCAGAAGGCAAAAAAAATAAGAGAAGGAATCTGAATCCTGCTTTGTCAAAATTTCAGAACGGAGAGCAGCAAGAGTTCTATATGATCTTGACTGAGCCATGGTTGTCCACGTCTCTCAATGTCAAAATTAATCTGACTGGATGAAATACTCAAAAAACACATTTATTGCTTGAAATATATAGTTTGATTTCATCTGAGCCTGGCCAAAGACCATGGCCTAAGCCCTCAGGCCACTCTGGTTTAATGCCCCGGGATGCCTTGGGGCTCATGGGCAGGGCCCATCATAATAAACACCCTTTGTCCATCTGTGTCTGGCAAATCCCTAGGCACCAGACCCAGTCCAAATGCTCTTTCATGGAATCTTACCCAGATCTCTTCTTATTCCTCTCTGGTTCTCTAGCACTTGGTACGGCTTCCTTTGTTCAATTTGACAAGTCTTCTCGCCACTTAAGCTCACTTTTTTTTCCCTTCTTATTTTTAATTTTCTTCACCAATGGCCTCTGCAAAGGTACAGAGGTTCAGGAATCTTTAGTAAAATGGAGATTGTAATAATTAGACCCAGAGGGGTAAAATCACTCAGCATATAAATGGGGAGATTGGCATCGAAGATCTAGATTTCATCTGGGTCTGTCTCTCCACCATGCTGCCTCCCAGTATGCCCCAGCATCCTTAGAGACAAAGGTCCGGAAGAAGCACAAAGAGCACTGTTTTCATCTTTCAGTTCTAACAAGATGAGCATCAGTGGGCAGACAGACACACTTGGGAATAATGGCTCTGCTCTCTTAAATGGACCCCCTCCCCCAATGTCTTTATCCTTGCTCCGGTTGACCTCGGAGAACAAGCTCGCTCTGTAATGACCAGTTCGTCAGCAGGGGCTGTGTATTTAGTAGCAGGAAATATAAGCTTTTGTGGTCAGTATGACGTCACCCCACCCACTAAACAGGCCTTTATAATTTGACCACAAAAAGGCTTGAAAGGGATAGACACATACACACAGAGAAAGAGGCGATAGGACTGTCAACAGTTGTCTGAGCAGTGAAAGGAGCATTGTGTCTTCCAAATGTTCCCCCAAAGCCTGATGTTTGGTCTGCCGTAGACAAAACATCTGGATGATATATGGCATTTTTTCTTTGTAGTTGAATGCTCCAAGTCATCCATTTTTCTCTTCCTCTCTCCCTTCCTCTTCTTTCCCTCTCTCGTTTTCTACCTTCCTTACTCCTTTTAACCGTTCTGCTTCCCTTTCCTTCTTCTTTTCTTTTTCATCCTCCCTTAATCCAAATATATATTTCTAAATCTGTTGGTTACTTTTAAATATTTGGATGCATGGTGAACACACACACACTAATTATATATTCTTCTGGATATTTCACTGTTAAAGAGAAAGAGAGAGAAGGAGAGAGAGAAAGACAGAGAGAGAGAGACTTAGAAAGATGGTAACTAAACACATTAAAAGTAGCTTCTCATGAATATCTTGGTTTTCAAGCTAATTTTGTAGAGGAGTACAGTTAAATGACCCAGTTCCTTTCAGTTTCATATCAGGCTAGTTCAAGGTAATATTCCACTTGAAAGCTTCACTTTACTTATTGTTTTCAATTTTGTTTTTAGACAGGAAAGGAACATGTTAGACATTTATACCAACACTCTCATTAAGTCCAAAAGGAGAAAGAAAGAAAATAAAGAAATAAAGCAGATACCCTGAGAAAAGACAGTTTAAAGAACACTATCTGTATGATACATCTGCATAAACTTTTCACTAGATTTTCAGATCTTTGAAGTTGGGAAGACTCTGTCAGAGAGAGAGAGAGAAAAAGAGAGAGAGAGGAAGACTGGGAGGTGATGGCTGATGTGTCTGACCTCTGAATAAGGTGGATGGAAAACTATGGTTTCCTTCAATTTGTGCCGCTGTAGAAACTCCTTCCCAAGCTCTGAGCTTTCCTCCAAGGAGCAGGTAGCAGGAAACACCTGTTTTGCTTCTCTCCTGATTTTTCCCCTTGAGCAGATCTGGGTCCCCTTTCCTCCCTTTCTGTGGTGCACAAATGGACAAGCACATTTTCCACATGTCCCAGTCTTTCCCAAGAGAGGAAGTTTGGAACCATCTATTTGCAACTGATGTACTTTGATGGCTTCCTTAACCCCGTCCCCAATCCATTCTTTTTCTTCCTCCCAATTGACCTTTAAGATTGCTTCCTCAAACCAACTTATTTAAAAACATTTTTCCCCCAGGATAAATGAGGCATAAGAAACCTATCCAATAAAAAAAATGCTGACAGGCAAATGTACGTTCTGTTCATCATGAGTCTTAGTTTTGGGTTTCGCTATTTACTTCCCACAACAAAGGAAGATGCAAATGGGATTCCATTTTGGAAATGCATGCAAAACAGATGTGAATATGCATCCAATCAATATAGTGAGCTTCAAATATGCTTCCAGCAGTGGGGTACTGAGCTATTAGCAGGAAACAGGAGCCAAGAAATCATATACATAACCTTACACAGAATGTTAAAAATTTTTAATAAAAAATTGTGACATGCAAGAAATTGTCATTGGGCTTGTAAATACCATTGAGGAACATAACATCTAGTTCCTTTGCTCTGAAAAAAAGAACATCTGTAGAAATGTTTGCAACCTGTTGTCTCCTCTCATTTGCTTCTCTCTTATGTTCTCTAGTCAAAAAGAACCCTTGAATAGAAAAGAGCAAAGACAGAGAAGACAAAAGAAAAATCAATAAAGTGCTCCTTTTTCTATTATTTTTTTCATAGGAAGTTCTCTATGATATCAACTCCTGGTCATTTCAGAAGTATATTTTGCTCTATGGGAAAAAGTATGGTGGTATTCTGAAAATATCAGTGGTCTGGGAAGTCAATAATAAACCTTAATGAGTCACTGGAAAAATCAGGGTAGAACCATCGGATCTTGAAGAGTCAATTCCTCTCTCTAAGACTCAGTTTACCAACCTAGAAAATGGGAGGGATGAATTAGAGGATCTCTGAGATTACTTTGGGATTCTAAAAGCCTATCCATGTTTTGCAACATATATGACAGACCAGAGATGACAATCTTATTTAAATCTTTCCTAGAAACCAAAAGAAAACGGGGAGCATCAAAATAAGAAAATAGGCAAAGGAATAAAAATGGAGAATTCACAAAAGAAATACTACATTAGGTCAGTAAACTTAGGAATAGATGTTCAACCTTGCCAGTAATCAAAGAAATGCAAATTAAAACATGTCCTGTCAAGTTCATCTCTTAGACTGGCCAAAATGGAAAAGATGAAATTTCATAATTCTTACCACAGTATTGTTTACATAGCCACACATTCAAAACAACATATATGCCTCATATGGTACAACCATTTACCAGTAAACTACTTTTCATTAAAAATGATGATATGGATCTATATGCCTTGACAGTGGACATATGGCTACCATATATTTAAAAAATGGGCAGGATGCAAAACATGTATAGCACTACTCTATTTCAAGAAATGTGTGTGTGTGTGTGTGTGTGTGTGTGTAGGTGTGCACATGCACTGGGAAAAAAACCCATCTGAATGGATACCTGCCACAGTATTAACAGTGGCTATCCCAAGGTGTTGAAATCACTGAGTAGCAGTTTACTTTATACTTTTCTATATTGTTGGAATGTTTTACAGTGAGAATGTGCTACTTTTATAATTAGATATAAAAACAGTAAATTTTATCTCTATTTGGGAATAATAAACAATTAAACAAAATGCTATAGGCATGCTGAAGATAGAGGAACATTGCACAGAAAACAGAAACAAGCCTTATTTGGACAGCAGGTGGTGGGGGAACTGTCTGCTTGGTCTGCTCACTCAGAGTCTTAGAACTTTTGCTGCAATTATCAGTTGGCTGTTCATGATTTAGACAGCTCACTTTTGTAAGTTGTTTAAAATCTATGAGTCTCAGTTTCTTCACCTATTAAATAAGGATAATAATTCTCACCTTCCAAGGCAGTTGTGAGAATTCAATGAAAGAGTACCTATAAATTGCTTAGAAAGTGCCCAATAAATATAGCTTTTGTACCAAATGAATAAATTTGTACAATAAAAACAATGATCATTAAATTAAATGTGGTAATTGATAAGAACCACTCTGGAATTAAATGCCTAAATGTCATTTGTGGTTCTTGTGTGTTAACTACTAAGATTTATAAGACAGTAGTGAAGGGCTGGCTTCAATGGATGGTCTCAAGAATTCTCTAATGTGCAGCCTTCATGCCCTTCCCAGCTATCTGCTCAGACAGCATCTTGCTTTGACCCAGACACAGTGGGGTAATGATATTGGTCTCAAATCAGGTCTAGTACTTCCCAGCAGGAAAAACTGAAAGAGAGTAAGCCTGGAAGCAGGTGACATGAGGAAGGTTTCACAGTGGTCCTACTGAGAGTCGATGAGTACCTGATCCAAGGGAGAAAGATGGAAGATGAGAGATTCTTTACTAGCTCTGCCATTAACTGTCTACTAGAGCTTGGGCAGGAATCCTTCAAAATTCCTCAGTCTCTGACCCCTCGGCTGTCAAATGCAGATGAATGTGGGGTATGGTCTAAATCACTGACCAACTCCATTTGATTATAGAATTAGGGTCTTTAAGTGTTATGAATAGATAGCTGATCATGATTATTCTGGAGAGATTCCATATCTAAGCATGGAGATGAAGTGTGGAGGGTGGGAAATGTGCTGGAGGGACCTAAATGAGTCTCTTTTCTTGGGGAGGGAGGTGGATCTGAACCAGAGGAAGAACTTTCCTCTCTAGAGAGATGCATAAGCAAGGAGTTGTTGGAGTCCTCAGTGAACTCACTTTCGGTGACCTGAGAAAGGGTCAGTGAGTGCTACTGGGAGGGTAAAATGAGTTTCAGAACAAGCTGAGAAAACATGATACTATAGGAGAGTGCCGGGAAAGAGCAGTCACCAGCAGAAAACTCTGGCACTCAAGTCCCACAAGTGAAACAGGCCAGCTCGGAAGTCATCTGTGCTGAACTCAAAGCAACAACATGGCTGGGACAAAGAGGTCTTGGCGGTGTGGAGCTGAGAAGGAGGCAGCGGCACTCACAACCTCAGGACCATCATACTTTTTCCATTGCATCTCACCAATGGTCCCTAACCTGCCTTCCCAAAACCCACCTGCCCCACTCCTCCCCAGCCTGATGACCTTGGCTGGAAATCAAGAGAGAGGCTCTGCCACTGGTAGTCAGCGGCCTCATTCTCTGGACCTTGGGATATTTATCTGTAAAGTGGGGATAATCCATGCCCTACCTATTTCATGGAGTTTTGGAAAAGAGCAAGTAAATCTGTATAAGCATTGCAAAGTCTTAAAGTGTTAAATATAGTCAGTGTTTAAAATTTGACTATGGTCATATCAGACCCTGTGTTAGTTTCCCAAGGCTGCTGTAACAAATTACCACAAACTTTGTGGCTTAAAACAATTTTCACAGCTCTGGAGGCCAGAAGTCTGAAATTAAGGTGTCAGCAGGGCCATGCTGCCTCTGAAGGCTCTAGGGAAGAATACTTTCTTGTCTCTTCCGTCTTCTGGTGGCTCTCAGCGATCCTTGGCAATCCATCCTTGGCTTCCAGCTGTATCACTCCAGTCTCTGCCTCTGTCGTCACATGGCCTTCTCTCCTGTGTCTCTGTTTTCCAATCGCCCTCTTCTTTCCCTTATAAGGATACTCTCATTGGATTTAGGTTCCAGTCTAACCCAGCATGATATCATTTTGAGGTCATTTGCCTAATCAAGGAAATTAATCTGTGAAGTCCCTTATTCCAAAGAAAGCTACATCTGAGGATCTGAGTGAACATGAGTTGTAGTGGAACATTATTCAACCCACCAGAGACCCTAATTAATCTTAATTTTCCAGTTCCCTCTCCAGCCAAGATAGGTTGAAATTTAAAACCAAAAAGAATTTGGTATCTGGTTTTAGCAGACATCCTTACCAATATTCCTTGCATCTCTTAACTGCTACTATTAATAAAATATTATTTAAAACATTATTAAAATACTATAAAAATTATGAAAGTTTATAAAATGATAGATCTAATAGCTCAGAGTAAGAAATCAGCCCACTAAACCAGCTAAAATTGACTGTTGTCTGGAAAGCCCTACAGATAAAAAGGGTGATTGATTACATAGGACATTTTGCTGAGAAATAGCAGTCAAGGAATCTGCCTCTAGTCTTGCTGTTCTGTGCCCCTTTGAGCTTTGATTTCCAAAGAGAGGGGGCTGGTCTGAAACACCTCCACCATCCCATCTGATTCTGAGCATTCTATAATCCTTAGTATTTACTGATCAGTTCCTGTGTTCCTCAAGCTGTAAGCAACTTGGGAGCAGGGAATGTTATGGGAAATGTATACATTATGGCCCCTACCTCAAGAATTTTAGGGTAGTTCAAGGAGTAAGATACAAATATGTAGACAAATAAACAGAAAATTAGCACTCATCTCTCCCATTTCTTGTTCTCATTAGGTGTTTGATGCATTTATATAGTATAACACACACAGTTCCAAAAGCAACTCTGTGAGGTGGGAAGGAATTGCAAGTGAGAGACAGATTTGCATGCATTTTATAGAGGGAGACACTGAAGACCCTTGAGATGAGTGGAATAAAGAACTGAGTTAGAATAAAGAACCCTGGTCTCTTGACTCCAGGTGTAGTCAGATGGCATGCTATAGTCAAAAGTCCATGGGCTGTTGACACAGACAAGCTCCTGTTAGAATCTCCCCTCTTGACTTGGTGATTTTGGGTGGGACAGCACCTAATACTTCCATTTCACAGATGAGGCAGAGGGTTCAGGTGAGGTTGTGTGAAGTTTCTTGCCCGGTGCCTGGCATGCAGTATATGGAGGGAAGGGAGCTAACAGGGGTCCAGCTCCCTCTGCAGCCTCAGGAGCTGGAGTAAAAGCCTGCTGGGGAAGGGAAGCACTGGCATGCCCTGGCATGCTCTACCCTGCTCTCCTTTCGCTCAGATGTCTGTCTTGGGCCTCCAATCTGGCACCCAAAGGGATGTTGCTGGCACCTTCATCAAGTCCAGGACCACCTGTAAAACACCATCTTGAGGTGTCAGTGACCCAGCTGACCTGGCCACTGGGGAGAATGAGGGAAGGGTGAGGGGAAAGTTTGGCTCTTAGAAATGAAACTGAGTGAGCCTGGAGAACACCATCCTCTTTCAAGGCCTGAACCAGACTTGACCCCATTGCTCTGCACTCATTTTCTCCAGCTGTACAGAGGAATGAAGGAGATGAGGGCAGGGGAAGTATTTTATTCTTCTCATCATCATCTCCGCAAGTGAGGTTTCCATAGAGCACATTTGAATCAGGTTGCATCTTCCTTACTGTTCAATCAATCAGCAAGCATTTATTGAGTACCTACTGAATGAACATATTATGCCAAATCTCACAAGAGTTTATGATGCATTTGAGAAAACAGAAGACAACATAGCTTTAATGTCTGACACATTGGAATTGGATTCTGGCTTTAGTATTTACTAGTGATAGGATTTGGGACAAGCCCCCTAACCTCTATAATCTTTAGTTTTTTAATCTCTAAAACAGGGATATTAATTTCTATCTTGTGATTTTACGTGAGTCCGAAAATAAATAAATAAATAAATAAATAAATATATGTCTAGAACATAACAGGGGCTGAATAAATGGTAGTTGCAGTTGCAATTATTCCTGTTATGTGATACAATTAGAGGTTAGGTATGGTCTAAACTGTGTAGGTACGTTCAGGTAGAGAAGTTAAGAGTAAGGAGATAGTTGCATGGAGTGTAGTAAGTGGAAAAGTCTTCTTAGATGATTTATGATTTGAACTGAGCCTTAAGGTCATAAAAACTAAGGGCTGAGTGCACCCTGCAGAGGTCTCTGAAAGAAGATGTTCTATCATCAGCTAGACGTGTGTCCAAGAATGGGTTAGTGTTCCTCATTAGGCAGAGGGATGGCTTACTGTCTAATAGTCTAATACAAATCAGAACACCAGTAAACACTCATTAATCTTGTCATTACAGCCCTTTGAATATATTTGGCAAATTAAAGTGCTCATTCTTTAAGTGGAGATAATTTTATCTTAATTTTATGTTGAGTAGTTTGGTGTTGACCATTTGGCAATAGGTATCATTGGTGAAATTAAGTGTTAAAGTGGAATCACATCTTGCACAGGGTTTACAAAGTTAATAGAGTGCTGTCCTAAAGCAAAATAACCTAAAAACAAAGAGATATAAAGTAAAATTAGCAAAGTAAATACTCTAGAAAGGTACTCAGTAAATCCAACACAGTTACTTTTACATCTTTGGAGTTAACTGTGCATATAATGTAACCTAACTTTTTAAATATCAGTGAGTTTGTGAAAATATTCAGTTCCCAAAGGAATGGAGCTGCGTGGGCATGTCTTCACACCTATCAGTTTTAAGCAGCACATGAGCTAATTGCTCCCATCCCTCCTTCTCTATCCCACTTGCATATTTGACTGGGAAACTATGCCCCAAATTTTTACAGGCTACTGTCAGTCATTGGAACCATCTCTTGTTTTTATTCCTTTAAAGGCAACATTCAAACTCTCCTCCTATGTTTCCAAGACCTTTCTTACCCTGGACACAAATAGCCAAGTTTTTTTGTTTTTGTTGTTGGTGGTGATGTCTCTAAATGACATAGTGTTCATGTGAATAACTGAAGTATGAGCCACAATCCCCTTTCCTGTAAAAAAAAAAAAACACAATTTTTTTCCCCTGTGAAAATCCTTCATTTGTCGTCTCTCTTTTCAGAAGAATTAAGCAGAACGAGGACATCTTCAAAATCATGGTAGGTGAGAATATTCTCGCTGTCCTGATTTTGTGATAATCAGGGAAGGCTAAACATTCGCTATATTAGAAACCATGCATATGTCCCTAGTTTTTCTCCCTAGGTCTGGTTTATAGAATGCTGGTGATAAACTAAGCCTGATTTATTATATGACCATCCTGTATGGGAAAAGACTGTAACTTTGGGTATCTTTGGTCAACCTTAAGAGATATAGCAGGCGGACGGATGTGGCTCGGGTGGATGGGCGTCCGTCTCCCATATGGAGGGATCTGGGCTCAATCCCTGGGGCCGCTGGTAAAAATTAAAAAAAAAAAGAAAACTATAGAAGGCGCGTGGGCCACCAGGCCCCGTGAGTGGGTGAGCCGCCAGGCCCTGCGAGCCATGCAGTGAGATGATGACATAACAGGAGAGTGACAGATGGAGAGCCAAGACGAGATGCACCGAAAAAC
>JAQZBX010049521.1:0-19901 GCA_029593785.1 Cabassous unicinctus
CAGTGGGTTTCAGCTGTAACTCATGTCCACAATCTGATCCAATGTTGGGTTTGCACAAACCTGCCATCCTTGTGTGCTACAGGCCTTCCTTGGATGATCACGCATGCAAATTGGATGGCATAGAACACCTTGTTGGCATGGCAGGATACAACCCATTGACAAGTTTGCAGCAAGACTTTCTCATTTAAGACTGAAATCCAGCTGCCATCTTTCCATGATACTTGTAATTATATATATTTTTTCCTTGTAAAGGAGCAAGTGAATAATTCTAAACCTTTATTAGGATATACTGTACATAATAGTTTAGGATGATTAACAGCTGAACCTGTCATCCTAGATCATGTTGCCCCTGTCTGTATGAAAAAACAAGATGGTATCTATAATATGGGATGGGTACCCTGCCCCCAAATTATGTAATTTCATAGCCAAGCATTAATATTAAATATTGTGTATGTATTTCCAATCAATCCCACATTTCCTAAGATCTAAATCATATGCAAAACACATACAGCACATTGAAAATTTAGCTATTGACTCCCTATTTGACTGGTTTAATTCCCTTTCCTGTTGCTGGCAACATGTCTTCATAAGTCTAATAGCTTTTAGTGGAGGACTCATTATTATTCTCTTCTCTGTTATACTCATGCTGTGGAATGTGAATGAAGTGTGTGTCCTATGTTTGACAGTGGCTGCTTTTTGGTGGTGTGTTGTGGGAGCCCAGGGACTGGGATGCCTCCTCCCTTAAATGAAACACAATTTGAAGCATGAAGTCACCTGACCTAACCTGGACACTTACACCAGGCCTACTGCAAACTTTAATTTTCTCAAGGCTGTATACTCCCTGCCTGTGATAACATCACCAAACACCCTGTTTGTACACATCATGTACACATCAGAAACTTCTCATACCTTATAGAATGTCTTTGCCCTGAGATACCTTATATTCCCCCTCCTTTTCTTTGCATGGCACTAACTTCATACTTCAATCAGCCATCATCAAGGTCTCTACTGTTTGTAAGTCCCAAGAAAGCTCATGTCTAACCATTTGTCTAGTGTTTTATTTGGTCTTACAGCTGCCACAACCTATGCCCTTCAAAGTTGGGTTGAAACAAATAGGTTGATACTATACACTGTATTAAAAAGACAACTTATTATTTTTTTAACTTTAAATACATTTTGGATATTTTCATGTCACATGTCCTTCATTCCATTAGTTGAGATGAAAGTCATATAATTACTTTATATTGAGCAATTCAATGCCACCATTCTTACTAACAGATGCCTAGTAATCCATTGTATTGTTGTACTGTAATTTTTACCATTTCCTTATTGATAGCCATTTAAGCTCTATAATAGTCAATTTAGGACTTTGTTTTGGAGGGGAAAAGGGTAAAGTTTGCCAAGCCTTCCTTCCTTAAGGGAACTTGGAGTAATAGATCGTGGACTCTCCAATGCCAGCACTTGGCAAATAGTCTCAGATTGAAATCCTGCCAACTAAATTATTTTTTTCTTAAGTTAGCCAAAATCTGTATTTTTGCTTGAAACCAACAGCCCCTAATTAGTGGCAGAGCTTTTTCTTTTTAAGTTTTCCAATTTTTATTAACTAGTGCAATAAATCCTTGAACATTGTTGGGTTTTGGGGAAAATATATCTATATGACCATAGTATTTGCTTAGGATTCCATTTTAATATTTATAATATATTGCATATTGTCTTTTCTATTAGTGTATACTGGATTCCTTGAGATCAAGAACAACTTCTCATTGCTCTTTGAATCTCAAGTACAGTACTGTGTTTCCTAAGTTATTTTTAGTGAAATAATTTTTCTGTCTCATAAATTACATCTTTTCATGGTACTCACCTAGTTAAAATAAAATTGTTGTTGCTCACTACATAACCTTTTCTAGTGAAATTGAAACTTAGCCTAGTATTATATATTGTCTAAGAGTTAACTCCTGAAAGCTTTTTTGTTCCTCAAATGTGACCTTTCTCTGAGCCAAACTCAGCATGTAAATGCACTACCTACACCTTGCATGGGACATGGCTCCCAGAGATAAGCCTCCTTGGCACTGAGGGATTATTTACAAGTGCCAAATAACAATGTATATGGAAAAATCCTTGACCAAAAGGGAGAAATATTAAATACAAATGAATATTTATGGCTAAGAGACTTCTTTGTGAGTCAGTAGGTCATTCCAGAGGTTACACTTATGCCAGTCTCAGCAGGATCTCATTCATTGTCACAGTAAATATTGCCTCAAACAGCAGGAATCCTGGAAGCTCTAGAGACATCAAGACACTACAAGCAAGGCAGACAAGCTCAGGAATTTGGCACCCTATCAGGGGGCCTTAATCTGGAATTTATTGTCCCCAGTGTAACAGACTCATTTATAGTTTCTCTACACATGGCTCCCCTGCCACTTCTATTTGAACCTATAATTAGCATTATACTTGTTAAATATATGTCACAGAGACTTAAATCTTTCATCCATTCATGTGTCAATTGAGCCCTGAATCTCAGCAGAGTTGCAACACCTACTCTTTTGTTCATTGGACTCACACAGGACAACTAAAAAGTAGATGATGATGGGCAATGAGCATCCAAAAGAACAGAGAGTGTGTACATCTGCAAGGAAGAGAGTTCCATGCATATGTCCCATGGGACCTAATTCCCCTCTCAGTTAGAAACACAGTCGTCATCACCATCCCAAAATCCTCAAGGTCAGAGAATGAAAAGTAGACTAAAGTAGACATTATTATTCTATTATGGATTTATTATTATTCTAGCAATGGAAGAACTTTTATCATTGATATAAAGACTGTGGCCTGCACAGGCTCTGAGGGGAGTGAGAGGGAAGAATAAGTATAATATGGGGGCATTTTCAGGACATTGGACTTGTCCTGCATGACACTGCAGTGATGGAAACAACCCATTATATATTTTGTCATAACCTTCAATTTGTGTGGGACAGAGTGTAAAGTATAATGAAAACTATATTCCATGTTTAGTAGCAATGCCTCAATATGTGTTCATCAATTGTAACAAATGTACCACACTAATGAAAGATGTTGTTAATGTGGGAATGTGTGGGTGGGGGAGGGTTTGGGACATATGGGAACCCCCTATATTTTTTTATGTAACATTTATGCAATCTATACATTCTTTTAAAATAAAAAATAAATAAAAGAAAGTACAAATGCCTGGACTGAAATGCCTGGACTGGAATGGTGAAGTCAAGGTCTTTGTACAGCATTATTGATTCTGTCCATGTACAGTCTAGATTGGGATAAGCATACAATAAATTTATTCCTGCAACAAACCAAACAAATGAGATAGGAAAAAACATTTTAATCAGTTTTTCTTATTATATAATCTATAATGTAGTATTTACTTAAATGTATATTTGACTACATTAAGTGGTCTCTTCTCACTCTCAAGAGATAGAGGGAGAAAAATTAGTTATATTCTCATGCCTTAGTATGCCAGAGCTGCTATGACAAATACCACAAACTGTTATCTTAAAAATGGGAAATTATTTTTATCAAAGTATTGGTGGTCCAAAAGCCAAAATCAAGGTTTTATGAAGATCAGGCTTTATCCATAAACTGTAGCATTCCATGAGTAGTTTGTTTCAATCCATAGTCTTGGCCTTTGTCACATTGTGATTTGTCTACTTTTTCTTTCTCTGGCTTTTACTGGCTTACTACCTCTGAATTTTCTCTACATATAAGGACTACAGTCATATAAGCTTAATGCTTTCCTTGTTCCAGTATGTTTTCATCTTATTAATAAGTACTCACATCTGCAAGTGAGTTCATAACCACAGAATCAAGAGTTAGGGCTAGAACCTGTCCTGTGGAGGACATGATTCATTTGCCAACCTCTCTTTCTCTCTTCCTCTTTCTCTCTATCTTCATATATATTTGTAGATAGATAGATAGAAGATAGATGCTAGGTGATAGAGATATGGAAAAACATATATATGTGTCTTTATATATATATGTAGATGCTTACAGTTACAGTTACATATATTTTGAAACATATATATACATTTCAAGATACTGTATTATCTTCCACAGTTCTACATATCTATTTCTCTCAAAAAGTCATGCTTATTTGATTGAAATAACATTCTCTCAAGAGCTAAAAATTAGCAAGGCAAAATCCTTTCATTACTATTTTAAATGTGTTCAATCTGTTCTTGCATATTAATTAAGTTCCTAAGGATATCCTTGTAAGAATGCAGCTCATTCCAACAAGCTGAATCACTTGTCATTGACCTTGTCTTGTCAATAATGGCAGCTTCAATCAGTCTCTAAACTTTGCTATTTCAATAATCACAGGAAACATGTCTAAGTCCTGAATGCTTCTTTTGTGATATTTGTATGTGTCTGTGAATGTGGATGCATACTTTATGTATGTGGTGGAGGCAGCAAATTGACAAAATATTATAAGAAATCCACACTATTTATTTACCTTCTAATTAATTTGTATTCCTTGGTATTATTGTATAATGAATTATTGATCCTTTATTATAAATGTGTAAATCATTGATGGTTATTATATATCATTTCAGAATCTATCCAGTCTTACATTTAGTGACATTTTTCAAATCTTTAAAAAAAAATCAAAACAAATAAAATATTTTTGTGGGAAATTTTATTATATTATTTGATTTATCATTGATTTACTTATGTTGTGTAAGATCTCTCTTTTTGGACATCTTGTGTTATAACTATGTTTAATCTTCTTCACATTTTTTTCCTTTTAATCAAATGTGAGCTTATTATTTTCACATAGTCTTAACAGGAAAGTCTAGAGGTATGTGCTTGTTGGTGGTTATTCAGTTGGTTCTCTGTGCCAGAACTACTTCAATATATACGCACATTTCTATTTGTTGTCCCCAAGCTCTACACACCACAGGAGGATATTAGTATACATCCATTTTAATGTATTTTAAAATATGTGACATAGCTCCATATCTTGTCCATGTTCAGAAGACACAAAATAAAATAATTTAGTTTCTATCAAATCCCTTCTTAATATTGTCTTGTTCATATCATTCAATCAAATTTTATAAGTTTTCTATTTCTTCATACGAGTCAATTAATCAAATAATAAGAGAAGAAGATTACTGGAAATCACCAAACATTTAAGGAATTGCTGCAGGATTCTTGTGCAGAATCTATATTGCATGTCTTGGGGCTGGGTAGTGGTTTGTAGAGGTTCAAGGACTTCAGTTTTGTTTTAGTCAGCCAAAGGGGTGGTGATGTAAAATACCAGTAATCAGTTAGGTTTTATAAAGGGTATTTATTTGGGGTAGAGGCTTACAGTTACCAGGCCATAAACATAAGTTACTTCCCGCACCAAAGTTTGTTGCCAAGTGTTTGAGCAAGATGGCTGCCAACATCCACCAAGAGTTCAGAAATCCTGGGTTCTACTTTTCCCAGGTCTTGTTTCTCTCAGGGCTTAAGCTTGCTTCTCACCACAATGCCAATTGTAGACTATCAGGAAAATAGCTTGTATCTTTTCCCAGGGTCTTCTCTCCTTCCTCATGACCAAGCTCCTCTGTGTGCTTACTTCTCCATGCTCCAGCATTAAAACTCAGCATCAGAACTCCAACTCAAAACTTCAACCCACTCCTCTGCTCTACATGTAGTTTTATCTCTGAGTCCCCACCCACAAAGGGGCAGGGACTCAACATGCTACTGAAGTGACCCAATCAAAGCACTACTCATAATTTAATCACATCCACAGGAACAGACTAGCTTACAAGCATAATCCAACATCTATTTTTGGAATTTATAAATAATGCCAAACTGCTACACTCCACCCTGTGAATTCCAAAATATATTACAATATTCAAAAAACCCTTAAATCAGTAACAATGCTGAGTACAAAATCATATCACAGTCAGTTTAAAGAAATACAGTTTGTCTTGGGGCAAAGTCCTGTCTGCTGTAGACCTCTGAATTTATCTGCTTCCAATACACAAATGGACAGACAAAGGATAAATATTTTCATTACCATATGGAATTGGGAGGGAAACGTTAGTCATGGGTCCTCTACATTTCAGTAAACCAGCAGGGCATCCTTTATTTGATTTCAAAGTCTGAGAGTCACTCTTAAGATGAGGGCTCATTCTTCCTGGAGCCACATTGGACCCACCCTTTCCACAGGCTTGCCCAATGGCCATTTTCTTGGTTCCACCCTCATCAAGCATCTGGGTGTTGACCAAGCTCCAGACCTCGTCTTCCAAGAGTGTTGGGGTGATTGCCACACCTTACCCAATCTTTGGGTTAGAGTCTTAGCCCCCCTAGTACAGTGAGGTGCAGACAAAATTCCCCCCTAACCTTTGGCATACAGGTTTAACCCTCTCAGAGCAACGACTTGACCACCTGGTCTTCCTTAATCCGTGGAGGGCAGGCACACATGTCTCAGACTTCTGGGGTGCTGACCTTAACCACTGTAATCCTTGAGGAATGTGCTCCACCCTCTCTATACTCTGGGGCAGCAAAACTCTCCCCAAACATCAGGTGGGAACATCCACCGTCTTCAACTGCTGAGGCAAACTCACCCACTCTGTACACATGGGTGGAGCTCCTCTCTTTGCCCAAGATGATGTCTTAATTCCAGATCTCAGCTTCCATGGTTTTCTTCTTAAAGCTGTTTCTCCCTCAATCTCTCCTTTCCATGTCCCTTTTAGTCTAAGCTGACAGTGATTTTGTTCATACAGTACTCTCAAAAAACTTGTTGGTTTAGCATGCAAGAAGCAGGAGTTCAAGCCATCAGACAGTAAGACTTTCCTCAAGCCTTTCTGAGATAACTGCATCTTCAATCCTGATTTACAAGTTCCAACTTTAATTAAGTCCTCAAATGGGGCACTTTCGTATGGGAGCTTGATCTCCAGAGACTTGGAATTTCCAGAATCAGTTTCTGTTTTCTTTGTGCCCAAAAGTTAAGTCCCCAGCATATTTCTCTTGTCTAGTGTTTTGCTATAAGCTACAAGGAGAAGACATGCTGCATTCTCTGAGTTTACTTGAAAAGTTCTTCAGCTAAATGCTCAGTTTCACCATTTTCAAATTATGTCTTCCATATAATACCAGGAGTTAATCTTGCTAAGTTCTCTGCAACTTTAAAACACAGATTGCCTTTCCTTCAGTTTCCAAAAATAGTCTCATCATTTACTTCTAAGGCATCATAAAAAGTCTCTTTAGAGTCCATATTACTATCAACAGTCTCTTCAAAGCACTGTAGGTATTTTCTATGAAGCATCTCACAATTCCTCCAAAAAATGCCCCTTACCCATTTATAAAACCATTCCAGTATTTTGGTAATTGCAAAAGCACTTCCCCACTTCTTGGTATCAAATTCTGTATTCGGCAGCCAAAGGGGTGCTAATGCAAAATACCAGAAATCAGTTGGTTTTTATAAAGAGTATTTATTTGGGGTAGAGGCTTACAGTTACCAGACCATAAAGCATAAGTTACTTCCCTCACCAAAGCTTGTTGCCACATGTTGGAGCAAGATGGCTGCCAATTTCTGCCAAGAGTTCAGGCTTCCTGGGTTCTTCTCTTCCCAGGGCTTGCTTCTCTCTGGGCTCAAGATTGCTTTTCACCACAAATCCAGCTGTAGACTATCACGTGAATGGCTCATTTCTTTTCTTGGGGCCTTCTCTCCTTCTTCACGACCAAGCTTCTATGTTTGCTTACTTCTCTGGGCTCCAGCATTAAAACTCATTATCAGAACTCCAACTCAAAACTCCAACCCACTCCTCTGCTTTGCCATGTAGTATTATCTCTGAGTCCTTGCCCACAAAGGGGCAGAGACTAAATGTCCTACTGACATGGCCCAATGAAAGCCCTAATCATAATTCAATCATGCCCAGGGGAACAGAGCAGTTTACAAGCATAATACAATGACTATATTTTGGAATTCATAAATAATGCCAAACTGCTTCAAGTTTAGATGAGGCTGATCCCTGGACTGTGAATCAACTGTGAGTCTGTCTCTTATGAGAGCCTCTGGCTATGCTTCATTTTCCTCAACTATTTACTTTGTTTTCTTCACAGATTTTTGGTAGAATAGTTTAAGCTGAACTTCAGTTTACTTATTTCTTTTTCACAATAGCTATTCTGCTATTCATTGTTTCTATACAGTCAATGTCACTTAGCTTTTGTGTTTCAAATGATATTTCTGTTTTCATATCAGACCCAATAATTTGCAGACACAACAGTTTAGAAAATAACAGTTCATGCATCAGGACCCAAAACAATTTTTTGTCAATACTGCCTTGCCAATCTGAAGTCATCTGGGTTGCCTACTCTCAGACCCTTCCTTACAACAAGACACCCATGCTGTGAAATCATCTATAACACCCATCATCTTGTATCTGTCCATTCTGTGTGTGGATTGAGTGATGAAAGTTAGAAGATAGGCTGTGACTAATCTTTCCTACTGTGGGACCTACTGTGAGAAATAGATCAAAACTTTTTTGTACTTTATCTAATAAAATCTCTTGTTGGTAGTTTTTAGGTAAAAGATAACTGAGTATCTAGTCTATGAAATACATTAAGGGAGATATACTTGGCATCCTTAAATTTCTTACCTTGCATAAACCTAAAATTAATATTTACATTTGCAGGTTTTGCTAAAATATGTTAATGCAATCTATACAATTATTCTAGTATAACAATGAGGAATTTTCTGACCCAAATAACTTTATTTGTGTAAGGTAACTTCTTTTTAAAATCTGGGGCTTTGTACATATTAAATTGGCAAGCAAGTCTTGTAGGAGCCTTCATGCTTAGCTTTCATCTTTAGTTCCCTTGTGTCATTTGACCAACTAATAAAATTGGTATGATAATGTTGTTAAATATAGTCCATAAATTACATTAATTGTATTTTTCCCATGAATCACCATATTCTTACCACCTTATAACAGTGATGTAAATTTGTTCTATTTCATAGAACATCCTTGAATTTGTACTATTAACCACAATCTTCATCTAACACCAGGTTCATTATGTTATTCAATCTGTAGATTATTCTCCAGCATTCTTTTTATAATTACATCTCTAGACTATCCCTTTCAGCCACAATCACATTGATTGACCAACAGTATTGTTATGCACATTATATTGTGTTACATTTAACTCTACCCATTTCCACAACTTTAGAATCAAGCTAATTAAACATTCTACATACATTAATCATCCCAGTCCTTATCTTATCTCCTAGTAACCTATTATCTAGATTTTAATTCCATGTGTTTATTCTTTGTATTTAGTTCATATTAATGGAACCATACAATATTTGTCCTTTTGTAATCTGGCTTATTTCAATCAGCATAATGTCATGATGGTCCATCCAAGTTGTTATATGTGTCCCAATTTCATTTTTTTATGACAGTATAGAATTCCATTGTATGTATATACCACATTTTGTTTATCCATTCATTGGTTGATGAACACTGGTATTTTCTTGCATCAGTGTCAAAGAAGGTACTATATCAATGCTAACAGTCAATAATAGGGGTTATGACTGCATATCTCTGTGAAGAAACTGGGAGCAATTTAATGTACACTTTGGAATGATTGTATGAGGCATAAGACTGTATAACACAGTGAACCATGTGGTGGATAATAGACTGTCATTAACAGTAAAAATATGAGAGCATACACTCATGAACTATAACAATTGTACGACACTAATACATGGTGTTAATAATAAAGGATGTAGCAGTTTGGGATAATTTTATTAACTTCTAAAATAGAAATGTTATGTTTGTAAACTAATCTATTCCTCTAGGTTTGATACCCTTTGATTGCATTAAATTCAGTTGAGGAATCTTTGATTAGATTACTAGATAAGTACATTTTAGTGTTTTGGATTGGACTATGTCAGTGAAGCGTGACTCAGGTTGAGTCCCCACCCCCTTGCTGGTTCTGATATAAACTGACTCACACAGAGGCAGAGGGAACAAAAAAGGGACCAGCATATTTGATTTGGTCATGTGAGAAACAGGATTGCTTAAGCATGAAGCCCCAAAAGATTCGTCCCATGGAGCAGCTCAAGAGGAGATAAATACTGCTAGATGCCTGATAGCTTACAGCTGAACTTGGGAAGAGTCCAGAACAGTCAAGAATTATAAAGGAGAGAATCCAGTTAGAGGCAAGCCCTCTGCCAGCTGAATTAGGAAAGAAAGTGGAGCAGCTGAGCCTGAGAGAGAAAGCCTGAGGGTAAGGCATAGAACAGGCAGAATTCACCCGCTATATCGCTTTAACATGTGACAATTAACTTTTGTGAAAAAGTACCTCTTATAGTGCCTTTAGTTGACTTTCCATATAATGGCTATATCATTATTTTAGTTCTGTTCAGCTAAGGATTTGAAATTTATCTTAAATATGCACAATCCATTGGAAAATTTAAATCTGTCAAAAGGAAATTTAATTTAAATTAGAGAATTGGACAAAACTAAGCAAGGAAGAAATGATGTTCAGAATGGAGAAGAAATTAGTCTTCCTTACTTGTTAGAAGTCCACTCATAATGTTTGGTGGCATGGGATAATAAATTGTTAAACTTTGACTTGTATGATATTTGAGGGCCTGACAAAGCCATCTCCAAACCCTGAGCTCTTTACTACAATTAAATCTGTAATGTGAAATCATTTTGTGCAACTAAACTTGTAATGAGAAATTGCATTGCTTCAAGGATAGCTGATTTTTAACTACATGACAGTAAACTAAACATCCATTGTAATAGCATAAAGTTACAATTTATAAATTACTACCCTAATATGTTTATCTAATTATTTAGTTTACCCTTTGTGATGGTTAGGCTAATGTGTCAACTCGGCCAGGTAATTGTGCCCAGTTGTTTGGTCAAGCAAACACTGGGCTAATTGTAAGGACATATATGGACTTTAGTCATCAGTGAGTTTTTTGAATAGAGGGCTGATTACATCTACAATCAAGCAAGGAGTTTGCAGTCAGCAATGAGTAATGTTTGATCAAATGAGTTGAATACCTTAAGGGAAGTGATTTCAGCATTCAGAGAGAATTTTCCAGCTTGTCTTTGGACAGCCAACATCTCCTGGAGCTCAACAAGGACCTTTATCAGACCTTCATTAGAGCTCCTGGTTTGCAGCTGGCCTGTGGGATCTGTACTTCTGTATCCCCATGGCCATGTGAAATAATTTTATAAAATCTTATACTATTTACACATATATCCTGTAGATTTTATTACTCTAGATTACCCTGACTATACACCCCATGAATCTATTCTTCATTGCCATTATAAATTAGTTGAATAGGTTAGAAGAGGTAAAATATGTTTCCCTTTTTTCGTATTTTTCCCTTAGTGGATACAAATTTTGTACTTCTTTGTTTTCCCTTTTGAAATTTGTGTTTATATTTATAAGCACATATATGTACCTGTGTTCACTCAAGATTTATGCACACTTGTCACAGAGCTTAGGTTTTAAATCTGTGAAAGTACAAACAGAAATTGCCTTGACTCATCTGCAGTGAGGGTATTATATAAAGAAACTGGAATGGATTGTTGCATGTTTATTTGGAATGGGAATAACCTGCATGAAATTTATTAGCTCAAATAACCCCAAATATAAACATTTTGACATGCTGTGTATTCATTATCTTTTGGTACAATACATGAAACAAAGCCAATGTGTTTGGGGTTGAGACTTTCTCCTGAAGAAGTTAAAGTTTTCTATCATAAGAAGGTGTTTATTTGACTAAAATGAAAGAAAAACACCTTTGCGTCTCTGAAAATTATACTGAGAATTTGAGCTCTCCTTCTGTATTAGTCAGCCAAAGGAGTAAAGTACCAGTAATCTATTGGCTTTTATAAAGGATATTTATTTGGGGTAGAAACTTATGATTACAAATGCCCTAAGAGGCCAACTCAAGGTACCATAAGAAGTACTTTATCACCCAAAGTCTGTTGTCATGTGTTGACGCAAGATTGTGGGCAACATCTGTTAGAGTTCAGCCTTTCTCTTCCCTCTTAAGACTCTGTGAGACAAGATTCTTCTGATCTCATCTGTAGGCTGGCATGAGGCTCATCTCTATTCCCAGGGCTCATTTCTTTCTGGATTCATCTTCTCTGGTCTCTTCACAAGGTCAGCTGTAAACTATCAGGTGACTGGCTCAACTCTCCCCAGGCCTCCAGAATCAAAACAAAGTTCTCTCCTCTGCTGTGTCTTTTTCTGTGTATTTACTTCCATGTGAGAATCTGTTTTATCAGCCGACCAAGAGGGCGGGACTCAACACTGAGCTTCACTTTAATGACATGTTGAATCAAAGTCCTAATCTTAACATAATTTAATCAGATGTCTCAGCCAAATCTAAAACAATCACAGGACCAGGTCAGTTTACAAACATAATCATAATTTTTTGGAATTCATAAATAATATCAAACTGCCACAAGTGCCCAAAGCAATAAGATCTACCCACATTTGCTTGCATAACACATGATTAGGACCATCATGTCCTCAGGGTGCCTTTCTGCTCTCTGAACCTCAGCCCCCTTCCTCCAAAGCCTTTCAGATTCCTCTAGACCTCCTATAGCCTGCACAGCTTGTGAGACAGGGTGCTCCACTAGGGGGCTCAGGATTGACACCAGAAGTCCATAATAATGATTGGGAGTATATGTAGCACATTATCTTTCATCCCATCTGTAAAAGCTTAGCTGTCAGGCCCAGGTCCCATGATGTTGACAGCATAAATAATATGTTTCATCCCAGTCCCCATGAAACATCCTGTAACTCTTCCATAGATGGCCAAGGAGGGTGAGGTGGGGGTATATCTCCTTCATTAGACCAGGCAGTTTTGCATCTAGCAACTAACCAAAACTAGCAACAATGCATTTCTTGCCTCATTTGAGGTGATATATAGACTCTGGTGCAGAGAAGGGTGAGTGGTAATAGAGGCTAATATGCTCATCTCCACCATGGATAGTATAATTCCTTCTGCTGCAGTGTCCCATAACCATATGTGGGGACCCAAGGCCCCCCAAGCACTCAGGATGTGTGTGACCTAGGTATAAGTTAAAGGTTAACAACCCTATATAGAGAGAAGATGTTATCATAAGTTAAAATCTTCCCAAAGCAGTAAATGTCCTTGGTAAATGCCCTTCCTAGGAAGTTATTGAAAATGCCACCACACCCCATGTGTATGCTTCATGTGACTCTAACAGGAACTCAGTTGTCATACCCTAAGGTATGTCCTTGTTCTGTAACCCCTTATATATATCACCCATCATTTACTCATCTCTTTGAGGAAGACTATCTTCATTTTTGAACTGTCACCTTCAGATATTCTCTCCTATTCATATGTCCCAATGAAGCTTATGACTTACTAAACACCAGGTGTGTTCTTTGGTTTCCCATTCTCACCAATTCATCCCCTTCAGGAGTTGGGTTGTAACAATTGGTGAGCTAAAGCCAGGAGACTGAATGGCCACTGGCAGTAAGGGGCATAAGTTCTAGGGAAAGAGAATCTACGGGAGAAATCTCAAGTTCACTATAACATCAATGTGGGGAGGGGTGACTGCCCCCCAGGATGAGTGGTGACTGCCAAGAGAATATGGGGTGCCAAAAACTCTGGAATATATGCTGCCTGTGCTACAGCATATAGCAGAGAAGCTGCACTTAAATAAGGAAAAGGAAGTCTGCCAGATAGTGGCAGTTATAGTATGACTCCTGTTAGGAGACTTGCGAGTGGCTACCAAGGCAGAAGAAGTGGGAAAAGTCTCTGTGTGCTGCTTAGAAGGAAAGTTAAAGTTAGAAAGGGGTAAACAAAGGCAAAGATGAAAGATTCTATAACCCATAGCCTGCTCCGAGTAGATGATCAGTTACATTGCAAAACTGTGTAAACTAGAAGAATTTAATGGAATGTTACTTTGGCAATGTTTTAAGTTTTCAAATTTTACTTTGATTAGAACTTTTATCAAGGTGTTATAAAGAACTTTCAGTTTTGGATCAATAGCTTACTTTTGAACTTTGAGTCTAAGTGGACTCCTGAAGAGTAAATCAGAATATATAAGTGTTAAATGTCTGTCTCTATAAACTGCTAAATTAGTACTTAACTGCATCTGTACTTCTCAAGTGTTCCTAACTGGTTGCTGGTTGTTAACAAAAGTGTTCCCAAGAATGAGCTTACATATTACAAGGAACATTAATTCCAGAGGAGACCTTAAAAGCAGTAAAAATCAGAAATGTAATTTCTGATCGGACACAGTCATACTAAAGGAGTGAGAATTATGAGCAAATTTGGTGAATTTTGTTTCTGTTGGTGTGTCTTAACTTTTTGTGTTTGTCAGTTAGTTCAGTGTATATTTTCATACCTCCAGATGGTAATATTAAATTTAAATTTCATATTGCATGAAAATTCTTAAAAGAGCTCTATTCAAAGGCTAAAAATTAAACATGTGCTTATGTTGATAAATGAGTGCTTCTTAAGCCCAAGTTGGAGAAAACAAACAGGATAAAAAGTCACGTAAAATATGAATAAACAAACTCTTTCAAGGAAAGAAACTAAAATATTTATCCTGATTTCTTCCATAATCTTTTTATAGCTTATCTTACCACCAGGGTCTTCTCCTAACCTTGACTAAATTCCAGTGACTCATTAAAACTGATTTAGGAAAATAAAGGGATCAGCTTGGTGCAGAAATATAGGGGAAATATAAGTTTAGCTTAGAATTCTGTCTACTAGGCCTGGAAATTAAAATGATAGGGACAGAGGGGATATTACAGAATAAACCTTGTTTTGTATAGTTTGTCCTGTAATTCCCCAATTAAATTTTAACAGCTTTTGAGATGACAGTAGTAACCAAATGGCCAAATTTCTGCAAGTAAAGAAAAACTCATTGAAAGCTATGGAGAGATATTTCTAAATTATTTTTGAATCAAATGAAACAATTATAATACATTCCAGAGTCTGGCAGTCAGTATGATTTTAAGGTTATTCAAAATTTTAGCATTTGATTAAAGGAAAAAGAGTTTTAGCCTCCTGTGGTGGAAGGAAGTAAAAAGGAAGGCTTCTTGCATGAACTATAATGGTATCAATTTAGCTTGGGTGTAATCTCCCTAGGTTTATAGGATACTAACAAAATAAATTACCATTATATGTGTTAAAGCTTTAAGACTGTAAGTTTTTGGTTAATGAAATTATTATAAACCTCTTTTAAAAATTGCTTTTGCTTAAATTGAAATGAATATATTTTTCCTTCACAGAACAGAATGAGAGATATGAGACTTAAATGTATATAGGAAGAAATAAAAGGTTTGTAGAAGTG
The DNA here is from genome assembly GCA_029593785.1 of Cabassous unicinctus. Classification (NCBI taxonomy): domain Eukaryota; kingdom Metazoa; phylum Chordata; class Mammalia; order Cingulata; family Chlamyphoridae; genus Cabassous; species Cabassous unicinctus. Next base: position 15,324 of record JAQZBX010049521.1, read on the forward strand.
AATTCATAGTCAATGCTGACTAAGATTTGATAAGATTGTTTAAGGGAATGTGTTTTGCCCTAAGATAAAATGGCTGGTTTTCATAAAATCAGGGTGGAAATATGTAAGACAAGGCTTAAATGAATATAAAAAGTTTAGAAGGTATTGTAGAAGGTAGCATTATGTAAGGGAATGTGTTTTTGTAAAAAGTCAAGTGCTAAAAATTGTTAAGTTAATTTAATATGTTATAAAGTGCATTGGAAGTATTTAGAAAGTATATAAAAATTAAGAGATAGACTACAGGATTGTCAAACTCTCTTTTGCATTCAAACCAGGCTTCCAGCACCTTGTGTGGTATCTCTCATTTGAGTTTATTGCCTAGGTTAGACACTGTAACACCTAAAATAATAAAAGTATCTACCACATCTCTGGACATGGCTCCTGAAGTAGATGGAAAGTATTTTGCAGTTTTGGATTCCTGTAGCAGCCAGTGATGACTTGATATGGCCAGATTTACATTGCCTCCAAATTGGCTCCATTTCATACTGTCAAAAGGCACTATGCACTAGGCTGGTGAAACACTGGAACTTCCATCCAAAAGCCAATGGTGCAGCAGCATGCTGGCTATGTGAAGTATATACTAAGTGGAGCAATAATTACCAGAATAATGTGGGTAGAATCTAAACAGACACAATTGGCAATATGGCCTGCTCCCATAGAGACAACATGTATGGTATTGCAAACCTGGAGCTTAGCTCTGTTAACTGCAGCTCAAAGAGGAACTTGTGCATTGATCAGTGTATTGATTAGTATTAAGTGCTATACCTATACACCTGATGAACATAATGATATCTCTTCTACTCTAGATCATATGCAGAAGGACATTGAACATGTTTTGTCTTTATAAACAAATCATTTTGTGACTAATGAACATGACTTTAAGATAAAAGGATGGCTTTTTTAGGTACTGTTTTTATTTTGCTTGCCATATGCTTGTCTTGTTGTTGCCTATTGTCTTTGTGAGTGTATGTCTAAGGCACTGGCCCTCTTCGTACCTCTTCTAGCTGTCCTAGGTATAACTACCACTGTGGGAACTGGGGGTGGCTGTCTCCTAGACAGCATTTGAAACTTACAAGAGCAAACCCATCAGCTTTGGGATGATGTAGCTTCTGGAGGCAACTGGCCTTTCTCATTCCCATGGTCCAGTATATCATGGCTGGCCCACTTTTTGGGGCCACTTACCACTATTTTCTTTATCCTTTTATTAGGCCATTTATCTTCAAAATTCTAACTTAAGTTTATTTTTCCCAGAATCAACTCCTTTCAGAACAAGGTCTTAGTCATGTGGAGAAAACATCCAGTTCCAAACATGGTGTTGGACCCACCTTCCCTCAACCTCAATAGAATAGCCAGAGAGTTTCACCCTCATCATGCATGGTCCTCTGCCCCTAACTTGCATGAAGAAGCAACAGAAGAATGACCATCACCTTTCAGCTCTCCCTTAAGAATAAGGGAGTAAACTATCTGAGGGGGGAGTTGAGGCAGGTTAGTATAGGAACCAGGGTACACTACTCGTCAGAATAGAGGCAAAATAGCTGGGCCGTGATGTGTGTCTATATGGGCTGCTTGCATATTGTTAGATCAGCATGATCTGCCCCTTATTGTTCCCCATAAACATCTTTCTTTTCTCCAATTGTGCGTTAGCCACTACCTTTCTACAGTGGTCTTCAGCAGTTAACCGTGCCCAACATTATACCCAATGTTGGATTGGGTATAATTTTCACAGACTTACCATCCTTAGATGCTACTGGTCTTCCTCAGACCATAACTCCTGCAAACTGAAAAGTATGGAACACTTTGCTGGCATGCAGAAAACAACCCATTGACAAGTTTAGAATAAGACCTTCTCACTTAAGACTGAGATACAGATGCTGTCTTTCAATGAGATTTGTAATTATATTTTTCCTTTGTAATGGAATAGGTAAATAAGCACAGGCCTTCATTAGGATATGTTTTATATAATGGTTTAGGATGGTTCACACTTGAGTCTGTCACCACAGTTCACATTGTTTCTGTCTGCATGGAATGACACGAAGGAATCTGTGATGTTGGGTGGTTAGCCCCTGAGTTGTGTAATTTACTATCAAGGCTTGATATAGCATAAAGCATGCTCCCTGGAGGTTCTACCCATTGGCCTTTTTGTGCAGGTGGAACTGCAATTGTCACTGAAAAACACATAACAGCTTTAGTCAATAACACTAACCAAGCCCTTAATGACACCAAAGTAGCAGTTTCTTTACTAAACAAAGAAATTACCCAACTATGAAAGGCAGTTTTACAAAATTGGATTGCTTAAGATATTTTTACTGAATCACAAGGTGGGACCTGTGCCCTCATTAATGTTCAATGTTGTGTATATATTACTTTTATTATTCTGTTGTCTTTTATACTGTTGCTGTGGAATCTGGATGCAATGCTTGTCCTATGATCAATGTAGGCTGCTATGTGGGGGTGCATTAAGAGGACTCAGGGCTCCCCCCGAGTGTCCTCAGCATGTAGCTGCCTGTGTGAGCTAGGCATTATTTAAAGGTTAATAACCATCCCCAGAGGGGAGAGAAAATATAGATGTTATTGTAAGCTATACTCTTCCCAAAGCAGTAAACATCCTTGGTAAACATCCTTCCTATGAGCATGGTGAAAACATCACAACACCACATGTTACACTTCATGTGACTCTAGCAAGGAACTCTGCTCTCATACTCTATGAAATGTCCTTGTTCTGAAACCCTTATATATCACCCCTCATTTTCTCATCTCTTTGCAGAGCACTATCTTCATTCTCTGAACTGCCACTTTCAGAGATTCTCTCCTGCATGTAAGTCTCAATAAAATTTATGCCTGACTAAATATCAGGTGTGTTCTTTGGTCTTGTGGCATCACCACCTCATGCCCTTCAGGAGTTATGTTGTAACAACTATTGTTTTTTTAAGCTAAAATTTTATTCTAGTATATCAATCATACATGAAAATACATAAATAATAAATATAGTCAAATTTGTGAATTTACAAAACAAACATGCATATCATCATATAAGGTTCCCATACATCTCCAAACCACCAACTCCTTGCATTCTTGTGAAATATTTCTTATAGACTATGAAAGAACATCATCAAAATATTAATACCAACTATAGCCCATAACTTAGATTTGCTGTATTTTTCCCCAACCCACCAAATTATTACATACTTATTATCAATCAGGAAAAAACATTCTCATATTTGTCCTGTTAACCATAGTTCATTATCCACCACTGGATTCACTGTGTTATATAGCCCCATGTTTTCTAAAATCTATTCAAAGTGTACATCCTGTGGCTCTCATTTTCATTACAAATTTGTGCTGTCATCACATCAGTCAATTTTAGAATGTTTTCATTATTCCAACAGGAAAAATCCCATACACCTTATTGTTGTCCCTTAGTATTGAAAAATATCTTCTTGCCATTGCTTCAAAATATTATAATATTACTGTTAACTAAGTTTGAAGAAAATTTGTAATTTTACAAACAATCATAATCATATCATTATACAAGGCTCCCATACATCTCCTCACAATTATTTCTTAATATAGTATTTCTCCCCTTTTCCCTTCTTTCTCCTTCTGGGACAGCCATGATGCATATATTTGTGCGCTTCATGCTGTCACTCAAATCCTTGAGATACTGCTCAATTTTTTCTCTTCTTTTCTCTATGTTTTCTTCTAGCTGTATGATTTTGATTGTCCTGTCCTCTTGTACGCTTATTCTTTCATCTCCCTGTTGAAACATGCTCTTGTATGCCTCTAAAATATGTTTAAGTCTCTATTTTTGTGTCTTTCATACCCAGAATTTCTGTTATGTTTCTTTTTATACTTTCAATTTCTTATTTATGCTCACACATATTCTTCTTAATATCCTTTATCTCTTTATGCATATTTTCATTCATCTCCTTGAATTGATTTAGGAGATTTCTTTGAAGTTCTTTAATTAGTAGTTTCAAATTTTGAGTCTCCTCTGAATTAAAATTTGTTTTCTTTAGTGAGTCACATCTTCATATTTCCTAATATGGCTTGTAATTTTTTTTCTGATGTCTAGGCATCTAATTATCTTGAAAAAACTCTGAAGGTAAGTTTCGCTCTCTTGCCAATGGTTGTGCTGTTGATTAGCATTATGTTAAGGCTCTTTGATTCTTGGTCAAACTTATTCTAGTCCCTTAGAATAGGCTGTTTTTTATGAGATTTTCTGAGCTTTTCTTCACCTTATTCTTGTTCTGGATATGAGGCAAAATATTTAAGATTGCACTTTTTGCATAAGTGTTCATCTGCAGGAGAAAGCTTCCTTCTCTCTGTTACTTCTTTTGGAATGTTGACCTATTCTGGTTGTTTTTGTGCAGAATTTTATTCCCAGCTCCTATGATTTCTTTAAATTATTTTCCTAACTCAGTGCTCCATTTCCTTAACACTTTTAGTTCTGGGACCCTCCCATCGTACAGCAGTTCAGTTGAACCTTACTTCATTTTTTTTTTTTTCTCTCTGTGAGGCTTTTCTGCCTCTTATTTCTTA
>JAQZBX010049522.1:0-19921 GCA_029593785.1 Cabassous unicinctus
GTTGTTTGTTTTTTTTGTTTTTAGGAGGCACCAGGGACTGAACCCAGGACGTCCCATGTGGGAAGCAGGTGCTCAACCGCTTGAGCCACATCTGCTCCCCAGCATTCATTTTGTCATAGACAAAATAAGACTTATGATGGTAGATGGCCTGACTACCTCGTAGGGCTATGCCGATCAAAAAAAGATTGTGAAAGTGAAAGTCCTTTGTAAACCCAAGCTCTGCCTGTCTACGTTATCATCTTCATTCACACAGTCAGACTCTGCGGGGCGAGATTTGTAGATCCCTTTGATACATCTCAGAAAATTCCTGGCAGTCCTGAAACCTAGGTGCCCTTTACTTGTCTCTAGGTTTTGAGACATGGGAGATTCTTCCTACAAGTTTCTCTCTCTTTGGGGCTTCCATTTTTTCAGGTATCTGTAAAATGAATGTTCTGTGTGCCGTAAGGCCAGTAAGTACAAACCACGTTCCTCTTATCGCTTTGTTCTGGGAAGGAGGTCAACTTACAGGCTCTGAGCGAAGGCAGCCTCTTGGTCCTTTGCTTGCCAAGGCTGCTGAACCGTCGCAGAGATGGATGGCACCGCCCTGGGGCCAGCGGGCAAGTGTTCCGCTGCAGTTCAGTGGTCTGTGCAAGGAAAAGGCAGCACCTTCCCAAGAGCAAAGGGAAAAGAGGTCTGGGAAGAAGGGCCTGGCCAGATAGCAAGGCAGAGGATGAGGAAAGTGGGCTGGAGCGTGGCAGGACGTGGCCCGGGAAGGGGTTGAGGGGCCAGGCTGACTGCTTGGCCGCCCCTTCCACCTGCTCCTGACGCCCCTTGCTAAGGACTTCATTCTCCTTGCTTGTTCTTCCTCAGACCTCAGGCTTTTATTTGCAGTAGCTAGCGGGGTGAGAGGCAAGCCAAGGGCTCTGTGTCTTCCCTGAGCTGCTAGGAAGGGCGTGGGGCACACTCACCCTGCAATCCTGCCTTTTTGGGCCCTGGCGTGCAGAGAGGGTGTGGGAAAGCGCTAACCTGGCTGGAATGTGCAAGCCTGCTCAGCTGCATGTTTGACAGGCTCTGTTGTTTGCCCCAGTCCCAGAAACCTGAGAGGACGCTGCTTTCGGTCCATTCTCCCTCTTTGGTCCAGTACAGGGCCCTAGAGCTGAAATGAGCTGTCTGACCCTGAAGACAGATCAAAGACCTCAGAGAAAAAATCTGAATATCTTTGAGATTAAGAGGGAATTTAAAGAAGTTCTAACTCAGCAGTCTTCCCCCACCGCACACAAAAGGAGACTGAGTTTCAGAGGCAGGACTGCCACATTAGGTTGAGCAGGTTGTCCACTGACCAATTGTAGGCGCTTCCGGTTGCACGGTTGTCAGTAGAGACTTTTCCCCCCAACAATGGTGATAAAGAAGGAACGGACACTTTTCCTTAAAATGCAAAGGGGCGCCATAGGGACTAACAGCTACGCTGTTCAAAGGGTAAAAACGAGTGAAATTTTCCTGTCCACTGTCACTCTTCTCAGCGGATTAAAGTAATTCAAACTCTGGATTAGTAAAGTGTACTGAGTATTTGCTTCATGTGTCCAGTTATCATCTCACTTGGGGAAACTGAGCCACAAAGAGGTCAAGGGATTTTCAAAAGGTCACACAGCCGGTAAGTGCCAGAACCAGAACGTGGACCCGGAACAGCCTGGCTCCGGGCTCCCCTCTGCATCACTTCAGTTACCCAAGGCTTCTTCCCTTTACTGCCCATCCTCACTTTACCAAGGGTGCTGTCAACCAGAGAAATCTCAAGTGTTCGGTGATGGCGCCTGCCTCCCTCTGAGCTGTCCAGCAAAGAGGACAAAACAAGGAGGCCCCTCCCCTCACCCCGCACCTTTGACTCCAGACACGCTCATGGTTTGCGTTTGTTCTTGGACATGACCACAGCGCCAGGGAACACGGAGGGTCGGCTTGTTCTGCCGAGAAGTTGTGCTTGAATAATGACATGTGAGCTTCGTAACTACCTAGGTAAGTAAAGCATTAGAAGCCTATCTTACAAATAGGAAACTCAAGTTCAGAGAGTGTCCAGAGGGGGAGAGAGAGAGAGGTATTCTCAACCCAAGTGGTCAGCTCTTAGTTCTGTGTTCTTTTTGCCACATCTCATAAGGATATCTGTATAGGTGTGTGTATGTGTGTACAAGGATATAAATATTTTTATTTTGCTTTGATTGAAAATATTATTTTGAAATGCATTTGGCTGGGCACAGTGTGGATAATTTTCATTGGCATTTTGCCATGTTTTCTGGGGCAGGGTATGTCCCGCCTGTGGGGATCTATTGATTGCACAGACTTCGGGGCGACGCGTAGTGGCGCCTCCAGCCCTCCCTGAGAGAGGAATTGTCTCACCGGCATGATCCTGCACTTTACACGCCCGTATGATCAGTTCCCAACATTTTAAAACTCATTATTTTCAGCGTCTGGTGGGATCTTTGTGAAATTTCCCCATTTTCTCGTCAAGGAATTTCAAGTTAGTCACTGCCCTCTGCTTTGACTTTTGAAATTCGTATACATGTCTCAAGTGGCACAAAAAGAAATTCCCCCAGAGGAAGCCCGTGGTGGGAGGGGCAGCAAACACCCCCCATGCCAGGGCTCTTGCATGACTCAGCCCATCAAGGTGTGTTTAAAGTACAGTCTCCAAACAGGAACTTGAAATTCCATGCAGACTTCCGAATCTCTGTGCTATTTCTACTCTCGCCCTCCGATTTTTATTTATAGCCATTTTCGTTAAGGACCTAGAAGACACAACTTGGAAGGCAGAAATCTTATTAGGAATGGAAAAGCACGTTTGCTTACCTTCCCGCGTGGATTGTCTTGGTGGTTAACTCAGCCCTCCTCTGACACACACACTCATACCCCACCGGCAGGTTTTATGCAAGGCTCCTGATCACCTGCTTTTTGTGTCAAATCCATCAAAACTTATCGCTGAAAAAGCAAAAATTTCCAAGGGTAGGTAGTCTTTCACTTCTTCTCCAAGGCATGATTGGGTTGGGATGCAATTGTACTTGAGAGGAAGTCTTCCAAGGAAACCCCCAGGGAATTCAGGAAGTGCTGTTTCAGTGACTCAAAAATTATACAAATTTGGTGCTATTAAATTGTTTCTAGTTTGAAGTGATTTGTACTTATTTCCTCTCTGACACCTGACGGCTCTTTGTGACCCAGGATAAGTCACTTTAGTTATCTTCCTCTGATTTCCTCAGTTGCAAAAAAAAACAAGGCCAGGCATGTTGATCGGACTGCGTGGTAAGGAAGGTGAACGAGTTCTTATTTATAACAGATCCTGAGGTCGAAGGCCGTGTATGTGCAGTGCCGTTAGTAATGCCTGGTAGAGCTCGGTGTAACCTGCGGTGAATGGCCGCGAGTTACCATGACTCACCCAGTGCGTTGCTGTCAGTCAAGTCATCTCCAGAAAGGAAAGCACACACCAAAGCAACAGCATGATGACCACACAGCAACCTGAAAGGGGACCAGAGGGAAAATTCCTCTTCAAGGGTGAATGTGGTTTCAGGAGACACACACACACACACACGCAAAGCCAAAGGGGCAACCTGCAGGGAGGCTGAACACGTTCTATGTGCCTGAGAGACTCCTGGATCAATCACCGACTCTCGGGACGAGCCCACATCATGCAACTTACGCAAATCCTGAGGGTCAGGCTCTCTGTCTGCTGGGATGTGCCAAAAGCTTTGGGAAAAAAGGAGCACTTTAGGACAGAGCCAAATTATGCATGCCAGGGGAATTGAAGATGCTTGAGGGGAGGGGCAGGTGCCTTGGGGCAGACTGGTTTCAGAACGTTTTTGTCATGGCGTTCAACCGGGAAACCACGCGCCATCTCTGGACTGAGTCATGTGCCTGGCGGAATAGAGTGCAGTGTAAAAAGGCATCTCAGCAGAAACCCTGCTTCAAAAGTGGCTTAAATCCTAGAACTCATTGAGCATAAGAAGTTAAAAAAAAAAACAGAGACATCCTGCAGCAGCCCTGAGACCCTTTGCTAAAGGAACCAAAACCCACCAGCAGTAGATGCGAGGGTCCTGGGAGAGAAAATAGCAGGCAAGTGGTGAGCCATGAAAGGCCGCAGGCTGTCATGTCTGGGGCCGCTGGGACCCCACCGGTCGCTGGGTGGGATTCTGGGAATGGGGTTGCCTTTTGTTCTAGCTGTGGTCAGCAATGCCATACGCAGAGGGCCCAACTCCCTCCTCATCCTTTAGGGTAGCAATGGGGAATATTCTACAGCAGGGCAAAGCACACACACGCGCACGTGCACACACACACTGTAAATCCAGAAAAACATGTTATCAATTCATTAAGGTCCAAGAGACTTTTGTGTGAAGAATAATTCACTCTACTTTATTAAAAGTCTAATTTATTAACCTAATGAATTTATTTTAAAATGGACTTTCAAAAACAAGCAACATTCCTTTAAATAGCAACACACTTCTCATTCAAATAAGTCAAAACCCTAATTTCCTACGCTTTTATGCATTGGTTATAAGCTTGAACACATCTAAAAGGTAAATTAAAATCACAAATGAAACATATCGCATGTTCGTAAGGTATTCTCTAATGCCTTCAGAAAAAGACAAACCAACATAAAATGCCACGATGATTGTAAATTTGTTTGAGTAGCTTCACTTTGTGGCTGGGAAAAACGGCCATGGATTTAACTTTGTTTCCCAATCTATTACAGATTTCTTTAGATTTTCAATAAGCCTTCCTTTCCAGGATTTTAGTAACTGCACAAGTAGAAGAGTCGGCTGAGGCCAGGTGGCAACTTGTGGGTTTGCAGACAGGGTAGCTCGGTGGGCCCCGGGGTTTGGTTGCCCAGGCCAGGGCGATTCAGCCCACGCCCCTCCTCACAGGCAGAGATCCAGCTGCGATGAAGTTGTTCTCCTCGAGTCGTGGGGGTTTTAATTGCCTTCCCGCTTGTCCTTAGTGTTTGCAAAACCAGGTCTCTATTGTGGGTTGAATTGTGTCCCCCTAAAAGACGCTTTCAAGTCCCAAACCCCAGTCCCATGACTGGAACCTTACTTGGAAACGGGGTCTTTGAAGATGCTATTAGTTAAGATGAGGTCACACTGGATTCGGGTGGGCCGGATCCAACATGACTAGGGTATCTTTATCAGAAGAGGGACTTTGGACACAGAGACAAGGAGACTCAGCGGAGAGGCCATGTGAAGACACAGACAGAGGCTGGGTGATGCAGCGACAAGCCAAGGGAGCCCAAGGATTGCCGGCAAACACCAGAAGCCAGGAGAGAGCCCCGGAACAGAAGCTCCCCTACCGCAGAACGTCAGCCTTCTGGCCTCCAGACCTGGGAGATGCTCCATTTCTGCTGTTTTTACCACCCAGTTTGTAGTGTGCTGTTCGGGCAGCCACAGGGAACTGAGCCAGTTGCCATGCTCAGGTCTCCAGGGCGCTCTGGCTGGCACACTGCCTGGGCTTTGGCGGGATTGGCCGGCAGCTGCTGGTCATGGCTTTGACAAGCCACGAAGCCCTCGCCCCTCCATGTCCTCCTGCTCTGCTCCCAGATCTCTTGTGGCTCTCCCACTCTGGCAGCCCCCACCCTCACATTCCTTGGGGGTTCAGACCGTCAGCTGCTAACCTTCGTCATTCTGTGGTCTGCAGGGCTTTGCAAGGCCATGCCAAGGCCAGTCTGCCCAGCCATTCCCTCCGTCATTGCTAACCCCTGGCCCAGCAGCCGTGCTGCTCTGGTGCTTTCCATGGAACTGGCTGTCCCGTTGGACTCTGCATCGGAGAGAATCCCCTAAATGCAGGACTGTCTTTGTCACAAACGCTCCACCCATGGTTTGAAGGTGGAAAGGAACAGGTTCTGCCGCCAGCTTCAGAATCCTGTCTTCTCCACTCTGAATCTTCTCTTGCTCACCAGTCCAATGCCCCATTTCCTCTCGGGTAGGAAGTTGATATATCAGGTGGCCTCCACTCTTCTGTGGAGTTGAGTGCATACTTAGTGCTCAGCCCACCGAACCTGGTTCTTGGTAATTTAAGTCCAGCTCTTAGAACTCCACGAAAGCCATCTAATTCTCTCAATGAAGGCTGGTTCTTGCAAGTAACAACCCCTTTGGCTTTCAGATTATAACTTCTACTCTGCATTTTAAAAATCCAGGCTCAATTTGAATGGATGTCTTTGCTTCATGCTGATCTGCCCATCTCCTGAGAGCAGCTAATATCAAAACACATTTGAAAGATCTGGGAAAGGGGAGGATAAAAGTAATAGATAATGCAAAGTTCAATATAATTCCCCTTCCCAACACACACATTCAATTTCAGTGCCCTGGGTGTGTTAATCTTGTCCCTCCAAATACCTGCCAGCCCCCAAGAGGCAAAGGCCGTGGAGTTTTCAGCTCTCTCACAGTGCCCTCCCCACTCCAACTCATCAGGAAACTGTTAAAGTGTAAGAAAAGTTGAAGGACGGCTAGAGTGAACACTCAGACCCTTGGTTGGGGATGCAATCATGTCCCCCACACAAGACTGTTTCCATCCTAACCCCTGGTTCTGTGGTGTGAACCCATTTGTCAACAGGACCTTCGAAGATGTTATACTTTAAGAGGCCAAACTGAAGGAGGGTGGGCCCCAGGCCCACGCAGCCCAAGTGCTTAGAAACAAAGGAAACTGGACACAGGGGTAGAGGCACAGGAGAGAAACAGAGGCAGAGAGGCAGCTACAAGCCAAGGGAGCCCAAGGATTGCTGCAAACCAGCCCCAGGACTCTATAGACTCTGGGAGAAACATGGCCTGGCGAGACGCTGACGCTGGGCTTGCAGCCTCCACAGCCAGGAGGCAGTGAATTCCTGTTCTTTAAGCCCGTTGTGTGGTGTTGGTGAGAGCAGCCCTAGCAAACCAAGACATCCACCAACCAGGTTTGGCAGTTGTTTGCATTTTGTCCTATTTTGCTTTGTCTATGTATATATTTATATGTTTGTAGAACTGTTTGAAATAAAGTTGCAGTGATTGTGGCCACTTACCCCTACATCCACAGCTCGCTCTATTATCACTCTTAATTCTCCATGATGCTTACTTACTGACAGGCACAGACGAATAAACTAGGCAGAGGACAGCATTTAGATTAGACACAACTCTGTATAAACCCAAATTCCACCTCTGGGTAAGTAACTATCTCTTTGAGCCTTAGTTTTCTTATCTTTAAAAACAACAACCTTGCAAATTCATGGTGAAGATTAGAATAAAATAGGGTGCCAGCGTAGCTCAGTGGGGGAGCTGGTGTAGCCCAGTGGTTGAGCGCCTGCTTCCCACACATGCGGCCTCAGGTTCAGTCCCCAGCCCAGCCCCGGTACCTCAAAAAAAAAAAAGAGATAATATTGGAGCCTGACATAGGACAGTCATTTAAGAATTATAAGTATCACTACAATTGGCGCTCAACAAACAATTTCTCAAGAGAGGGCTAACTGGGTGTTAGAGCACTCTAGACCCTGCCCGACGCTCGCTTCGACGGGAGTGTTGGTATGTAGTGTAGAGTTTGGGTGCATCCCCTACAATCAAGTTCTTTGAGAACATGGGAATTGGTTCAGCATAGGATGCTACCAGAGCAGAACAGAGAAATCCAACAAAAATCAGTTAAACACACTCGGTGCCAGTTCAGCTTGAATATCATTCAGGCACACTCACAAAAACCCCCACAACTCTAAAGGCACCCTTTCCCACACACACCATTTTTCTTCCAGAAGGAAGGATTTTAACCACACCCATGACAAGCTATAAACCAGGTAAACAGCATTTTATCCAAAATCAATGACTGTGTGCTGTAGGAATTTTGTTGAGATGGAAAACATGTTTCTGATACTGCAACTGAATCGTCACTTGTTTCTATCAGGTTTTGATGATCACAGAGAAATTATGGTTTTTACCGAACCAACTTTTGTGTGTCAATAAAAGCAGTTTAAGAGTCATTTATAAAAGTTTTCAAGAAAATTCAATTTCACACACACACACAAAACCCCAGCAAATAACGCCATTTAATAGACTTAATTTTTTTTAGTCTGGTTAAATGGAATTGGACATTGACAAAATGCAAATGTTTTAGTTTGCTTGGCTGCTGAAAGCAGATACTATAAAATGGGTTGGCTTTAACATTGGGAATTTATTAGCTTACAAGTTTACAGTTTTGAGGCTATGAGAATGTCCAAATCAAGACATCATGAAGGCGATGCTTTCTTTCCAAAGACCAACTGCCGACAGTCATTGAGTGCTCTGCTACATGACAAGACATATATGACGGTGTCTCCTGGTCTCTCCCTTCCCTTCTGGATTTTGTTGATTTCAATTTCTTGTTTCTGTGGCTTTCTCTCTCTGTATTCATTCCATTTATAAAGGATTAAAGCCATGCCTTAGCTGAAGTAACCTCATGAAAACCTATTTGCAATAGGTTTATGTCCACAGGAATGGACTAGCATTAAAGAATATGATTTTCTGGGGTACATACAATTTCAAACCACCACATGCAAGTTTACATTATACTTTATGCAAGTCTTATCTACCAGGTTGGTCCTGATCTCCAGACTTGAACGTCCAGCCATCTACATGGCATCCCTACTTAGATGTCTGAACATCTTAACACTATCGATCCCAAACCTTTTCTCCCCTACTCTTCTCAGTCCTAGCAAATGGCACTACTGTGAAGCCCATGGCTCAGGCCTAACATCTGGGAATCAGCCTTGATTTCTTTCTTTCCTTTGCGTCTCATCCTTTTGGTAGTGTCTCCAAAGTACATCCCAATCCACAATCCACCCACATCTCACCCCTCCACTGTTACAGGCTGGCCCAGACTCCCTTGCCTCTCACCTGGACTGCCCAGCCTGCCTCATACCTGCTCAACCTACTCTCATGCTTGCTTTACCCCCTGCCTCTTGCACTGGATCAAGAATACATTTGATCTTCTTGTTCATGCTTAGGAGCCTCTCATGGTCTCCATTACCTTTAGAATAGACTCTAAACTCTTTATGAGGATGCTTGAGGGCCTACCTGAGCTGCCCTACCCTGATTCTGGACCTTGCTCTGTACCTGCCCTGCCTTGGCCTTCTCTTGGTCTCTGGAAAATGCTCGGTTGGTTCTGGTCTCACAGTCTTTTCTACTGGCTCTTTCCTCTGGGTGGAATTCTCTTTCTCCAGTGCCTTTTCCCTAGTGCCCTGACATTTTTAACTGGGAGGCAAATTCCTGGAAGTTGAGATGCTTCAGCCTCCAGAAGCAGAAAGCTTAGAAGGAAATGTGGGAAGAATAAATGCTGGGCCCACATAGAGCCCACTGCCTGAATTTAAGGAAGACGTGACCTTGACAGCTGCAGTGACTTCTGACACCAACTACCTGGAGCTAGTACAGATGTCACAGGTGCCCTCAAGCAGACACCAGCTGTAAGCTCTGCAGTTTCCAGTCCACTGCCCTTCTGACCAACTGACTTCAAATGCAGGGCTCCTAGCCCCTCAGTTTCCATAAACCACCAGAACAACTCACAGAACTCAAGAAAATGTCATTCACAATCACAGTTTTATTTTAATTTTTAAAAAAGCATACAAATTAGAACCACCTGTAACCGTTGGCCAATTTGATATAATTATGAATTCCAAAAATATAATTGGATCATGCTTGTAAACTGATCTGTTAATCTGGGCATGATTAGGTTATGATTAGGGTGTTGAGCCCCACCCCTTGGTGGGTGGGGAATCAAATATAAAAGGCATTTGCACAACAGTTTGAGTTAGCAGTCTTTTGAGAAGCAGCTTTGATGTTGGAAAGAAGGCCCCAGGAGAAGAGAAGCGATTCACCTGATTGTCTACAGCTGACCTTGTGGAGGAAACAGGAGCTAAGCCCGGAGAGAAACGCAGCCCCGGGAAGAGAGGAACCCCAGAAGCCTGAACCCTGGCAAACGCCGGCAGCTGTCTTGCTCTAACACGTGGCAATGGACTGTGGTGAGAGAAGAAACTTAATGCTTTATGGCCTGGTAACTGTGGACTTCTACCCCAAATAAATACCCTTTGTAAAGACCAACCCATTTTTGGTATTTCACATTAGCACCCCTTTGGCTGACTAATACACCACCCAAAGAAGAAACACACAGGATGAGGTCTGGCAGGGTCCCCAAACAAAAAGCTTGCCCATTGTTTTGGTTTCCTAGGCTGCTTAAAGCAAATTACCGTGAAATGGCTAGGCTTAAACAGTGGTAATTTATTTTCTTATGGTCAAAGTCCGGGCAAATGTTCAAGTGAAGACATCATTAAGGCAATACTTTCTTCCAAAGACCTGCTGCTAGCGATCCTTGGCTCCTGTGCCACATGGCAAGGCACATGGCGGCATCTGCTGGTCTCTCCCTTCTCTTCCGGGTTTTGTTGCTTTCAGCTTCTTGATTCCATGGCTTCTCTCTCTGTATTCATTTGTTCTTAAAGGACTGCAATAAGAGGATTAAGACCCATCCTGAACGAGGTGGGTCACATCTTAACTGAAGAAGCCTCGTCAAAAGGTCCTACTTACAATGGATTCACAGCCTCAGGAATGGATTTGCTTTAAGAACTTGCTTTTCTGGGATACACACACTTTCAAACCACCACACCTGTGGAGTCAGGACAGGTCGCCCTCCTGGCACATGGATGTGAATTACCAACCAGAGAAGCACACTCAAGCTTCGATGTCTAGAGTTTTTATTGGCGTTTCATTACACAGGTATGGTTGATGGACTCAAAGCTCACTGGTTGAACTCAATCTCCCCCCACCTTCCACTTCCCTCCCCAGAGGTCGGGCTGACATGAGGTGACTCAAAGCCCCAACCTCCTAACCACATGGCTGGTCTCTCAGACGTGGCCCAGCCCCTTCCAGAATGATCTTGTTAGCATAAATTATCAGGTGTGGTGGGGCCGGAGGGTCCTGAGACTTGTAACAAAGGCATTCCTTCCACTTGGGAAATTCCAAGGATTTAAAGGTTATCTTGCAGGAACTGGGGAGAAAGGCTAGCCAAATTCTTTATTCTATGACAACAAAACAAACTTTATTGGAGAGTTAGAAAATGTGCTACTTGGAGGAACGAAATTATTCTTACAGAGTGTTAATTATCTTAATAAAAATAATAGATACACTCTTTCTGCAAAAAAATCAAATGTCAGCATAAGCTATGGATAATGACTGCCAAAATAAATTGCCTCGCTGAATCTATTATTAAGAAAATTGGTTTCTTCATTTGAAAGTGACATCTCATCATTCAAAACTCAGAGAAAATGTCACCTCCTCTGAAAGGCCTTCCCTGGCTGCTCAGCTGAGGTGCTACCCCTTGACCCATACACCTTCTACCCTATTAATTTTTTTTCCCACAGGAGCTCTCCTTCCTTCCTCCTTCCCTCCTTTCTTTCCTTTCTTTTTCCCTGACTTGCTTTCTGCCCATTTGGCCCCATCACAACATACTCCTCATTAAGACACAGATAATTCTCACTACTTGCTGTGATTCTAGCACCTGGACTAGTGCGGGGCTCCTCGCAGGTACTCCATTAATAAATACCATCCACTGGGTGCCTTCTGCGTGCAGAGCAGTTCACTTGATGCCTATTGCTACTTCTCCCAACAAGCCTTCAGAGGTTAGATGCAAATAAGGTTCTGTAACACGGCTGGTTGGTGTGAGACTGAGCTGAGCCCAGGAGTCTACGTGATCTCAAAGTTCACGGTTTGTTTTCTGTTATTCACTCTGCTTTGCTCTACTTGATTTTCAGACACCATATTGTGACCTGACATCCTTGTGTTTGTCTTTTATTTTTATCAAATGATTGCCTTTATATGGCTATTGATATCTAGTGTCTTTTTCCCTGAGGTTGATAATAAAAAATTTCCTAATCTTTTAGACTATTTTCCTTCATATAAATAAGGTACAATTTTAATCATATGCAATAAAATTGATGTTCATTAGTATTATTAAGTGAGTTTCCTCTGAGCTATTAGTAAATATATAGATAATAGAATTTGCTTCCTTAATTGGTTTCTTTGGAACTGGCTGTGTCATAGTAATTATAACAGCTGGTATATTTGCTTCCCCTTTCTCCATATGGTGTTCATTTTCTATTTCAATTTATATAAAGCATCAATTTATAGCTGGGTGTTAGCAATGAGGGGAGTTAGAAGCGTTAACTGTGAATGAATGACTGTGTTTGGAACTGTCCTAGAAACTGGGGCCTGAACCCATCCTGACCATCTCAGAGACCATGAGAGCAAGGGAGGTGCCATGGCAAGTCTGGAGAAGGGAGAGAGCAGGGTTGATTGGAGATTGGATTGAGGGCCGTGGGAACAAGCCTTCTTTTTATGTCTCTTTTTGATAAGACAAATCTGAACACTAGTGAGACTTTCCCTAGAACAAGGGGCAGCAGTACAGATGCCACAGCTGACAGATTTCCTTCCACCCCCGACCTTGCCCTCAGACACCTCCGAACCACCCAGCATCTTCTCAACTCACCCATCTCGACTGCCTCGAGTGGGTGGACGATGCCGAGCCCAGGCTCCCAGCTGCTCCCCTCACCCCAGCCCGTGACCTGAGTTAGCTGCTGTATCTCTTGAGAATAAGGAGTTGGGCAGAGAATAGAGATGAAGAGAGGAAGTATGGAAAGCCTAAGACTCCTCATCAAAGTTTGGAAAGAAGTTCTGAGGCTGCTCCATGGGCTTCCAGGTACCCCCTACTCCCACTTCCTTGCCCTACGACTGACCCCATCCCTGCTCATTTCTTCCTCATCCTCTGCCTCTTGGCACCTGCTCTCACAGCCCTTACCTGGACTCCCTGAGACCCTGTGCACTCCCTGCACCCCGCGCCACCAGCCCACCCACCTGTCCCGCCTCTTGCAGGTCACGTTCTCCGGGGAGCAAAGGGCCTCTGGACCTGTCTCTTTGGGGCAGTGGGGGAGAGGGGTCACCCGGCTCACCTGGGGCTTCTCCGCTCTTCCCTTTATGTCACTCCACCTTGCCCCTCCATTAGACTAAGAAAAGCAGAGCTCATTCTCTGTTCTTTATCACCTGGGCTGCCCAGGCGGCCCAGCCACCACATACTTGAGGGCTGCAGAAGTGTCATTTCAGTGCCTGGATCCCAAGCAATTTCATTATTGCATAAGGTACTTGCATAGGACAGCATGCAAAACAAAACAAATGTGGGTGGCTCCCTACTTCTGCTTTACAATTTCAGAGAAGCTTCAACCAGCTAAAATTTACCTACACTTGGTTGGTTCTCAGTCTGTGCTAACAGAAAATCTGCACCCTTCAAAACTTCCAAACAAATAAATTACACTCAAAGAGATTTTTGCCCCCATGTGTAGTTAGAACAGATAAAAACCTGACAAAAATATTTAACTACTCGTGTCCATATGTATTGAAAGTAAAAGTTAATATGCAATAATCTGTTTTGTGGGAAAATTTACATGTATAATTTTTGTTTTTATGTAGTAATTTTAAATTTCACAATTTTCATTTCATTCCAAAAGGACAAAAATAAAGTTGCTAAAAGGCTAATTTCTAAAAAGGAAAAATTACCATGGTTAAGATTTGTACATGTCAGGTAACAGGATTTTGTAAAAATAAATTTTGTGAGAGTGTTAGGAAAGTAAGTGTACTTCTGTATTTCATAAATCTGGACTCTTCTCACAGTATAACAGTGCTGTCGATAGGTATATGAATGGAAGCAATTTTTTAAATTTTATAAAACAAGGCTGTTTTTCCATGCAGTTTTTTTATTGAATATATATATAATTTCTGCCAGCAAATGCAGACTGCATCTTGGTAGGTTAGCCTGTGTTTTGTCATATCCTTATATTATGAGCATTTCCCTGTGACTTTAAATATAGGACATTTTTAATCTTTTTTGCTCATATAATGACCGTATCATTATCATCTCATTATCTTATAATCATATGATATAATCATATGACAAACATATTTGATCACTTTTGATTATATAATTTTTAAATTATATAATCATTTTCGATGATTGTGCAAGATTATGTTAAATGCTGTTTCATGATTTTCTTGATGATGTCCCATGGGATTTTGGTTGTTTCTATTTTTTTCTACTAAAAAAAATGAGCATGAAGTTTCCTTGAGCTCAAAGTTGTTTTACCTTGGCTTGAAAGGGAGAAGATTGGTGCCACACGAAGAGAGAGACTGCCTGGCCCTGGCAGAGACTAGGCCCTGCCACAGTGCTGAGGCTGCATGGGGAGCTTTCTCGGGGTCGGGTGCCTGTGAGCCTTGGCCTGCTGTTTCCTCCCTTCCTGGCCCTTACACCCGACAGCTGGGCCGCTTGACCACAACTGGGCAGGAAGGGAAGACAGAGGCCGCTGGTGGCCAGCACTCACCTGGGGGTGGGGTGCTCGGCATGTCCCCTGGGCTGTTCTGCTCTTGGCCTCCTTGCCCCGTTGAACAACTGCCCTTAGACCTGCCCTTATCCTGTCCCCCTGCTCCAATGGCCTGGCTCCTCTTGGGTCCCAGCTCCCAAATTCCTCAGCTGGTACCTGCCCAGGCAGCCCAGACTTGTTTCGGAACAAGGGTCCCTGCTGGGCATCCACACTCCTCCCTGCTTTCCAGAGAGCTCCTGGCATCCACAGGCTGCCACCTGCCAGGCTGGACCCCCACGCAGGAGCCCCGTCACCCTAGTGAACTGCTGTTTGCCAAACTCACTATTCTCAGAGCATCCTCCTCGGATATTAATGGAGGCTTCAGTGCCTGCAGCCACCACCATTTCCTACATCCCTGTCCCATGCAGATAGTCAGGACTAGCTCCTGGGAGCCAGCCCTTCTCTTCAGACCCAGCCTCTCTGTGCCTCTGATTCTGCTCTTTCCTATGGAGATAGCAACAGCGCCTGCCTCCTGGAGTGGTGCAATTAAATGAGTTCACAAAAGTAAAGAGTGGAGGACTGGCACACAAGTGTTTCCCGTGGTTTAGCTTTATTACCATGAGGGGATTTCTTATCGTCAGTGAATTCAGGCTAATTTTGCAAGCAAGGAGTGAACTTAGATGGTTGCTTCCTTCACCAGGAAATCACAAATGGCATAACAGCACTTTCGCAAACTCCAGCCAGCAGTCCCCTTCCCCTTTCATCTGGCTGGAAGAAAGGGAAAGAAGAAGCATTTCCCTCTGACTTGTGCACAGTGGGACTCCAACAGGTATTTGTTGAAGAGAACCCCAGACATGTACCAAGGGCTTGCAGAGCTGGATCTGCCTACATCTCCATTCCAGACTCCGGGGGAGGTGGGAGGAGGCTGGGAAAAGTAGAGGGAAATATAGCACATCACATCGTTCCCACTCAGTAAAGGCTCACTGAGAACCCTTCAAGGAGGGCCTCCACTCTGTGATCCATTTGCAGAATTTGTTTGTTGCAAAAGCAGCTGACTTTTGTAGAGTCTGTAAGTGAGAACGCTGAACCAGCTTATTAGATGATGTACAGCAGAGAAGGTTAATTTGCTGGAAGAGGGAAAAGTTGAAGTCAAATATCAAGATGGTACATTAAAAAATGTAAAAGCCTGCTTACTGGATCATGCAAACACTATGCCTTGTGACTCCCTAGGAGGACATGGTCAGGGCAGGGTAAGGTTTCCTCACTAGTGGTGACTCTGTGGAAAGTCGACAAAAAAGAAGGAGGTAGGACAGTTGCAGTAGACACACAGGGATGTCATTATGCAGTGTTGGTGGTTGCATGGTAATCATTTCCGATTGCTTTTGTTTTGTTTAGAGTCTACTAATCCTTTCAAATGTGAGCCTGAAATTCTTGTGCTGAATTTTTTAACCAAAATGTTGTCACCGGAGCATTCTAAAAATGGTCAGACCTCCTTCACATGTGTGCTAAGCACAGTTAGAAGGCGCACAAGGAGAGCGATGAGAGTTGGCTGTGGCAAAGGAGCCTGTCAGGTGGAAGAACCACTGCTTAATTTAATCTTCCCACTGTGCCAGGCCTGAAGCAGCCCCAGAAATAGCAGCAGGTCCTGGAAGCCGTGGTCCCCTCTGACTAGGACAGGACAGCGGGAGGAAACGCAGATGAGGTGGCTGGAATGCCTCCTTCCCTTCAGTCACCCTGAAGTCTGCAGGAAGTTACATCATCTTTCAGGACAAAGGAAAACGGTGTAGACGAAGTTGGAAATATAAAGATACCAAAACCTCATCTCTAAGTCATGAAAGCTGCATGTGTGACACTTGGTCTGGTTTATTTTTGAACCTGACATCTTACCCTGTCATTTCCTTGCTATGTAGCTCCTTTTGTTCCCTGAGATGAGACACATTTTCCTCCCTCTGCCTTGAGGGTCCAAAGATCAATCACCTCCATGAGATTAGAGCCCTTCCCACGCCCTCTTTGGGTGGGACTCAGACGTAGTCCTAAATCCAGTATAAGACATAACATGGGAAGGCCTTGAGAGGAGATGCTTCTGTTTGTTTGTTTGTTTTCCTCTTTTTCACGAAAGCAAAGGAAATCTCGCCAGGGCAAACCTGGGCTTTCCTGCCATGAGGGCACATCCTTCGTGATGATATAAAAATGCCTGGCTTGCACAGCCTCGTTTTGAGGCTGGTGTCTGCACATGCAGGAAATGTAAGGCGCATGCTTTAGCTGCTCTTAGCTGTAATTACATCAAACATCTACGCTTCTTAAAACTACATTGCCCCTTAGGTTTTAGAACGTTTTCCACCCAATGCCAAATAAGTTGACAATGCGTTTTGAGGCTTTCCCTTGTGGGTTGAATTGTGTTGCCCCAGAAGATGCTCTGAAGGTTAGCCCCCAGCACCGGCGAGCGCGACCTCGCTCGGCGACCAGGACTCTGCAGGCGGAATCAAGTGCAGAGGCGGCATGAGGGGCTAGGGTGGGCCCTGAATCCAGTGGCTGCAGTCCTTAAGGGAAGAAGGGAATTTGGACGGAGACACACAGACACGCTCACAGGAAGGAGGGCCACGTGCGGACGGTGGCAGGAATGGAGTGATGCCGCTCCAGCCACGGAACGCCCAGGATAGAGGCAAATACCAGCGGCTGGAAGACGCGAGGAAGAGCCTTGGCTCGAGGCTTCAGAGGAAGCACAGGCTGGACGACACCTGAGTAGTGTGGACATCCGGCCTCCGGAACTGTGAGAGGGTAAATTTCTGTTGTTTTAAACCACCCAGGTTATGGTAATTTCTTACGGCAGCCCTAAGAAAATAACAAATTTTCTTTGTAAGAAACATTAAGTTTTAAAGAGTTGCTTATTCTTTATTATGCATCTTTTGAGAATTTTTGGTAGGGCATTAAAATAGCTACCTTAGCTTGATTGGTGGAGTACACCAGGCAGTAACTTCTACTACATTTTAGCATCCGGATCCTTGCAGGGTAATTCTCTCCATGACTTCCCTTTGGCTCCATTGAGAGCTTCCTTCACGCAGCCCCTGCTTTGGCATGTGCTGTGTGAACTGAAACCCATGTCTCTCTGCAGCGTGCAGAGCCAGGGCTGCCTATATTCTTTTTTTCATTCCCAATCAAGATGCAAATATTCCTTTTAAGAGGCGAGAATAGCCTTGACTTGGGACAGCAGTGGCATTTTTCTCTAAGATGACGGAGAGGTTCTTTAGACTGCTCGACCAGCCATGTACTTCCTCTGAGAACACCAGCCTCGGGGGACTCTGGGAGCACAGGACAAAAACAAGGGGCTTGCTGCCCGGTTCAGTTGTCCTCTCAGAGGTCTGGTGAGAATTCTGGCCTTCATTCAAGTCCTGTCCAGCGTCCATGAGAAGAGGGAGGAGCAGCCCCTAAGTGACCCTTTATGTCCGATAGAGTCTCTTAGGTTCCCACGGCACTCATGTAAGAGCCAGCACCTTCCAAGGAGCCCGGGAGCCTTGGCGCTGCCAGGGACACCCCTAACCAGCAACCTGCTGCCACGGGCCGGCGCTACTGCCACAGGTGCTGCTGCGTAACAAGCTGCCACCAGCGTAGTGGCTTAAAACAACACACAGTTAATACCTAGCAGTTCCGGAGGTCACAGGACTGGAAATCAAGGTGTCAGCAGGCCTGCATTATTTCTGGAGGGTGTTAGGGGAGAACCCATTTCCTTGTCTTTTTCACCTGCTAGAGGCTTCTCACATCTCTTAGCTCATGGACCTTTCCTCCCTCTTCAAAACCAGCAGTGCAGCATCTACAAATCTCTTTCTCTTCCGCTTCTTCCATTGTCACATCTCCTATAACTCTGACTCTCCTTCCTCCTTCTTTTCCTTGGCTGACTCAGATAATCCAGGATAATCATCTCAAGATCCTAAATTTTATCACATTGCAAAGTACTTTTGCTATATAAGGTCACATTTCCACTGCTTCTGAGTATTAGGACGTGGACATCTTCACAGGCTGTTATTCTGCCTACCAAAGTCCATCCTCTGGCCTCCAAAAATTCATGTCTGTGTCACATACAAAGCATGTCTACAGCATCCCAACATCCCCACAACATCAACTCAAAGTCCTACACCTCATCATCTAAATCATCTAAATCAGGCATGGGTGAGGCCCCGGGTATGAACCATCTTGGAGCAAAATTCTTCTCCCTCTGTGGGCATGTGAAACTAGAAAACAAGTTATCTGCTCCCAAAACGCAACGGTGGGAGAGGCACATAATAGCAATGATAGAAATTCCTATTCAAAAGGAGTTGCTGGTTCCAAGAAATTTTGACATCCAGAAGAGCAAACTCCATTAGGTTCCAAGACCTGGAAATAATCCTCTATGGCTTGGAATTCTATCATCAGAACCCCTGTCTCTGCCCTCTCAGTTATTCTTCCTTTTCCAGGAAGGGTAGCATGAGTTTTCATCTGCATTGTTTTCTCACACTGTTTCCTGCCTATACAATTTTGGCAGTCTAACAGTCTTCTTTCATTTCATCTTCATCTCTGCCCACTTTGGTCCAAGTCAGCAGTGTTTTGCTAATGTAACATTCTCAAGAGCCTTGTGGGTTTCCCTTGTATATCTAGGAAGCCATTCCATTAGACAAAAGGCTCTTTGACAGCTCTTTCGTGGGAATATTATCTCTATTCCTCACTTTTGCTGACAAGGCTGAGGGGATCTGTTTGTCACGTGGCTAGACTCTTCAAAGAGTCATCTGTATGGTGGAATAGTCTACTTAGACCTTTTGATACTTCCAAGTGTTACCAAAATGTTGTCCACCATACCTACTAGGCTTTCTCTCCAGAACATGACTTCCTGACTGTGAATCTCCAAATTTATCATCTTTTGAAATCTAGATAGGCTGAGTGTCCAGATCAACACGTCCTGGTTCTTTTTTGCTTGACAGAGTTCTTCCCTCAATTTATCTCTTTCTTCCAGCATTTTACTATAAGCAGCAGGAAGAGAGCATCCTGCACCTTCAATATTTGCTTGGAAACCTCCCCACCTAAAGATCCAAATGCATCACTTACGAGTTCTGCTTTCCACATAACTGTAGGGCACAATTCAGCTAGGTTTTCTGCCACTATATAACAAAGATCTTCTTTCTTCCAGTTTTCAGTAACATGTTCCCATTTCTGAGCCCTCACCAGCAGTGCTTTTAACATCCATATTTCTACTAGTAGTCTGTTTATAATGATTTAGGTATTCTCTAAAGTGATACAGATTTCTCCATCATGTTTCTCACTTCCTTCTCAGCCCTTACTGGCAGTCCTTGACATCCATATTTCTACCAATAATCTGTTCAAGGAGTTCTGGGTTTACTTTATCATGCACCTCAAAATTCTTCCAGGCTCTGCCAACTTCCCGGTTCCAAATGCACTTCCTCATTTTCAGGCATTTGTTGCAGCAGCACCCCACCCCCAGGTACCAGCATCTACATTAGTTTCCTACTGTTGCTGTAACAAAGCACTGCACATTTAGTGGCTTAAAACAGCACAGATTTATTATCACAGCATTCTGGAGCTCATGACCCCTAATATCAAGACATCAGC